>JABUQX010002317.1:50000-68475 GCA_015478945.1 Trachelipus rathkii | reverse complement strand
CTGATCTCGATTATAATGATTTTTTTATGGATCTCATCATATTATGTATAGCAGCAGATACACACAAAGATGTCCATATGATCTAGCTATAGCTTAACTCTCACAACATGGGAGCGCAAGACAAGATTACGTGGAACTAACAGGGATATACCAGATAGAGTTCTCGAGAGAACACTTATCCTATGATATCTGAGCATGTAGAATGTCTAGTTATATTATTGCATATGATAGTCTGTTTGCTACGGATTCCAGGTATTGTATATAGCTATACTTCATCAGCACTATTACGATACGAGTTATAATGATGATATAAAGCTGACTATTACATAGACTGGGCATTGATAATTAATTGTAATGAAGTACATCTACGAATTTTTACGTACTGTCTATGTTATTGATATGATATATACACACGATACTTAGGAAGATGTACGAGGTAGTTAACTTTAACACTTTATAAACCATATAACTAGGTGACCAATCGGTATTATATGAGTATTAATTAGATTTAGGTTATGGAAACTATTTTTTAATGTTTTAGTAAATGAAATTGGGCTATCCATATATCTGTATCATATGGGATATTGTAGTATTTATTTAAAATATGAATATAATAAATTTATTTTACAGTATATATGTGAATCTCGATTTTATTAATGTATATATATAACACTTATATAGATTACTAATATAGTATGAGTTCTAAGTAATATATCTTTTATAAACTTGAGCCTATACAGACCTAACGGAATGATATGATTTAGTATAGTGAAACTATTCCTTATATGATCTAGTAATATATATATGAATACTGTAGCTATATCCATAATATTATCTGTTATTCATAGGGGGAAATTTGTAGTAAGATTTATCAATAGTTTGAATTAAAAATAAATGTAAATGCTACCATAGTATCACTATTACTCATTAATGTTTGGTGATTGCGTTATTACTCACAGACTCACGACACAGATTGGTCACACACTATTAATACCTTTAATAATTAAGCTACGGGAGCGAGAGTGGTAAGTATGTATTTAGTCACACACCTTTGCCTTTACTTGTTTAAATCTCAGGCTTTTCAAGTTGATAAATTCTGTGCAAATAGTCCAATAATACTGTCGCACTAGTTATTTACACTATATGGTTATAAAATTGTTCAGTCACTACATACACCGATATGAAATCTTGAACCTTATTAATTAATTAGTCGAGTGCTTTAAGTCAGATCAGAGTATTTTTTTACTTATCTAGATATTTACACAGTATTATCAAACTTGAGATGCTCACTCTCAGATCAACTTTTTTATCCAAACTAGAAGCTTTCCCATACGGGAACCAGCTACGGCTATTACAAGAAATATAGGCGTGCGAGAGAAGATGATAGACTTTCTATTTTACAATGCCTCGTTAGTAAAATGTGAATACACACGGTTTAGGCATAATCGAGGTTTGGATCATTATCTTCTTTTGTCATTTATTGCGGGTATATAACTGAGTTGTAAGAAAAAAAGAATATTTACAAGTTGAATTAGATAGATGAATAGTCACATCGTATGCCGACGTTCAATTGAGTTTAGCTCATATTATCATTCTCTATTTGTTTCAAAATATCCTCAATCTATTTCATAGTATCCTTTTAACCAATCTGAATTAACCAACGGTAAGTGAAAAAACTTGATAGCCTATGGAGCGCAACACTCTAGGCGCAACGATTGAAGTTCGTATGTAATTAGATAACATAATTCAATTAATATGTACTTATTATGTGATAAAATTGATATACAAAATTGTTTGTCGTCAATCTATTACTACTCTTATTTTTTCATTATACTAATTTTTTTAATTATATACTTACTCGCATTTTTGACGATAGCGCTCGTGGAAATGTAAAAATGTTCTAGTATTCGCTATGGCCGTGATTCATTATTTTTTTATTTGTAGGTCTAAACAACATCAGTACATAAGATTTTTTTATAGAGTCTAATAATGTTGAACTCCCACGCGGACAACGGAAGATGGAATTAAATATACAGCATCTGTGATAACTTTATACTGCAGAAGCAAATTTTTTTCGCATGATGCATATGTCCATTTCAAATGTGCTCAGTGTCTAGTGACTGAAACATATATATGGAGTGCATTCAGGTCCTCGTATAATTCAATTCCTTCCGAAGATATCTATTGAGCATAGTAAAACAGAATTCCGAATAATAGAGAGAGGAGTACAAGCTGAAAACGGCGCAGTGGAGTGCTCGATTCAATTCTTTGCGTTTACTGATTACTTCTGATAGCGCACAGATACAAAATTGATGAGTGAGAGCTTTTAGAGCACTCTGCAGTCACGGCGGACGAGAGGCGAGAAAGAGATTTCGAGCGAGTAATAGAACACGCGTTTACTTAGTTATTCGGGGTACCGTAGGTAATGAAATTGTGCTATCGCGAGTGATAATCTGATATATACTAAGTGGAGAAAGTTCGTGTCTGTCTGACTGTTACGAACGCTCTAGTGATATATAAACACATCGATAAACCCAGCTACGCAGATACGAATTCTTTGGGTGTATGTTAAGTACGTTATACTACACAACCACGCTGCACTACAAACACCATTTGTCCCATCTCAAATCGTGATTAGAGGCACTCTAGTCTGCTCCCCGTTGCACAACGGAAGATGGCGTAATAATAAGAAGGAAAATTTACCGCATCATTTCCTTAAAAATATAGTTGCTAGATAAATAGAAAAGCTGTCTAGTTGCTATCCATGTTATAAACTTACTCTTCTCTCTGCAAGTATAGGTGAGAGCGGAACTCTGCTCTGTACGGTTGCTCTGCTCCGTGAGCGAACGATAGAGAGAGAAGTGTAAAACATGCTCAGCAGCTAGCACCGTATCGGAGTTTCTTCGGTGGATATATGGGCGGCAGAAAAACGTTAACCTTTGGGGATCACTCGTTCGTGTATTCTATCAATGCGATCTAGCATATTCACACACGGATTGTCACCCACGAGATAACTTCTGATAAACATACTTGAATCCCGAGTGACAACAGCTCTCGGGTTACCAAGCTAAGAATATTATATGGAGAAAAGAGCTGTGTCACCTCTCATCAATGCGTGAATACCTAGTACACTCGATTAAGTAGATGCGTCTAATTCTCACGTCTCGACCTAACACTATCTGGATGTTCAACATATGGGAGAATGCTCGTAAAGATTATTGTACAATGAATATGCACATGTGAAATATAAGTGATGAGCAGTCTAGGTACCGTAGTCGCATTTTTAAATTCTATTGTTACTCAAATTGACATAAACACAGAGTTATGTCACAAAGAGTAATGTATCCACGTTTCCTGTATACTATTCCTCCTAACAAACTTCGCTCGCAGTCCCGTTACGTGTTTGGAACACCTACGTGGCAAGCATGTACTGTGATAGCGTGTGCATCTCCAACGTGTATCCTTACTTGTAGCGTACTAAGTAGAATGGAACATCGTGAGCGCTACCTCCGATTACGGTACCTAAACATTGCCTATGCATCATGCTGGCACTATATCACTCTGTGGAGCATCTATAAGCACCTTGTAGATATAAATAAGTGCCTTATTCTCTAACTAGACACGATCTCCATTAAGTTGTCTCTCATATTAATATATAGTAGCCTACACATGATACAACACATCATGTCGGAAGTACTTTTATAGACTATATCGAAGCCACTGTGACGTAGAGCGATACAGTGATGGAACCTCGTACGAGACGACACGTGTCTCTCGCTATAATCGTGAATCTATCGAGATTTACACAATTGAGCAATTAGTGCCTTAGTCTAGTGAAATACATATACTGCTCTATAAAGCTTGGAGCGAGAGCATTCATGACTAGTCAGTTTCACAAGAGTTGTCTCACAATGTATGAGTAGAGCGATCGCATCGCACAGCTAAGCGAAAGGACTGCGATCTATTTTCTTGATGTATTCTATAGCTGAACAGATGACGAAAGCGGATTTGATTGCTCGAAGTCCTAATCTCATGTGGAAAACCTTGCAGTGTCCCGTGGACGCACAACGGAAGATAGCACTTTCGATTAGCGTGATGCAAACTTTCCTTCATAACTCTGTTCACGAGCTAATGAATGAAACTGTGCTATTTGCTAATGATATATGATACTTTATGTCAATATGTGAGTAAGATCTGGTTTATAGATATTTATACATTGAGAGAGACTCGAGTAGTATAAACATTCTGTTTACGGCAGCTTTAACACGCCATCGATTTTTTATGTTGATATACACAGATTGAGCGATATTAAATGATAATCGATAATATTCTTTAAAACTATAGTGTGAGAAAATGTAAAGCTACCTCGACTGGTCAGTGTGATAATTTATGTAATGTTTAAGGGTGAATACACAGATTTCTCACTATAAATGTCTGATGCCTCAAATGGAGTAACTGTTTACACTTAGCCTCCATGCACAATCTCGGCGTGATAGATCATTATTGTGAGGGTTTGAGGGAATTGCTTTCATGTATGAGTTTACTCATAGGTGTGATGGATAACATGAGTAGAACATGTACCACAGCTAGTCGATCTCATACTTTTGTTATTTCTAGTTATATGAGTGGACACTATGTTACAAAAGGATTGTATTCACAGTTGAGACTATTTAAAACTATGTGAGTCACTGGACAAAGCTACCAGACTAACTTCTAGGAGTATGTAAATATATACTTATTCCTTAAGTGTCTAGTAATATGTAAATTTTTATGTGCATCACTCAGATCACCAAAGATGTCGTAACTTTTTATATACTTCTGGATGATCCACTGATGAGGCGAAATATGTGTATTTACGCGAAGGATTGATTATTAGAAGAGAGGTAGTAACTCAGTCTTAGAGCTCTCTGAGTCAAAATGATATTTATTATGGTGTCATTATCCATATATCTGTAATTCATATAGGAACAGCATATCGAAATGACGATAGCTCCTCTCCTCACGTAACGTTTAATAAATGATTTCACAAACGGACAACGTGTAAAGATCAGCAGCGCATATATATAGTGCGGAAATCTTTCTCCTTTAATGTGCTTAGTATACACATGTTACTAAAAATGATCTGTAGGTGCTATTACTATTTTATAACTCTTAGACGGACATGGGAAATTAGTCGGACAACAGTATTATAGCATTTGAGTTGAATTAGAGAAAGAAATGATCTACAGTTCTCGCTTGATCTGATATGTTTATATAGTAAATTATATAGCTCGACATAGATACCAATATATCTGCTATCAGTAACTTTTAAACTTGAGCCACGGACAACGGAAGTATAGAGGATAATAGAGAAATCGTTTCACGTTAATTACTCGCGATACTGTACGTGAATGTAATTAATGATGACCATGTTATTCCACATAGCTTAGCTGAATCTCTTGAATTTTATTATGATGTGTAAATTGATTCACAAGATGATTATACAAGATGTGACTCTCACACAAGTGATACTCTGGACATACTCTGCAGACCACGAGATCAATTCTGTGAAGTGTATAGATATACATCTAAGATACGAAAAGCATGTCCTCTCATAGTCAAAGCTAATATAGAACCTTGTGTAGCCCACTGAGTACCAACAGGAGTACGTGGATTGATTCATATAGTGGAACTTTTCTCCTTAATAGTCGTAGTTTACAAGATGAGAACATTTAAAAAATGTACTGATGCTAGCGTATCTCCATATTTTTATGATATACTTATACTCATGATGAGGCTCGCACAAAGATATGTGTCAGTAAACTTTTTAAAACTATTTTGACGACCAGTTGGAATATCGGACAAACGATAGATGTGACAGTGCTGTAGTTTCGGGATCAACTTTTTCTATCTAATGTCTATATGTAATAAATCGAGAATACTGATAGCAGATGTACAGTAAACTTTTAAACTTGTATGCTCCGTATCATAACGTGAACAGACGTAGAATTTATGTAGAGAAATCTTTCCTTTTTCGAAGGGGGGTCAGGTGTAAAAATAAATGTAACTATGCTGATGCTCACACTCATCGTATTTATTATCTCGTTATCATATTAGTGGAAATATGTATAACACAGATACAAAGATGTCAGTATTTACAAGTGAAGTTAAACACTTACATGCTAAACGTTCGATACGCAATCGTTTGTTGACATGACTTAAGTGAAGTATCACAGTATTATCAGAGGATGTTAACTTTAGCTACACTATATTGAAGCTTGCAAAGCCACGTGACAATGACAGAGCGTAGAGCTGATTATTGCGAACATTTACTATACATGTCTATGTGATTATCAATGATATATATGCGGTGTAGCTATTACTCATATATGTTTAGGTTATATCTATACATAGGGATTGAAATTGATATAAGATATTGTTTATCACAGACTAGCGTATATAACGTATATATAAATTGTACTAGCTGCGATGCTGATTTTTATGTACTACAGATACAATATATAACACAGATTCACAAGTTAAGATGTCTCTCAAGATAACTTGTTTAGACCACTTGAGACGCCAACGAACGAAGCAGTGGAGAGAAAGCTATGCTTTAGCGTGAGAGTGAAATCTTTTGCGCGTGGTGATAATATGAGTCTAGTAATTATAGATGAAACTGTGCTGACTCACGATCCATTATATCTGTGATCTCATATGCGGAGATAATGCGGATAGAATTTAGTATATTTTACAAGTGTGTTTATCTGAGATTTGAAAATTAATGATAACAGACTATGTCAGATCGATTGCTGAATTCTGATTTATACATTCCTAGATGTATACAAATATACGACGATCGATTAGTAACTTATTATGTACACTCACTCACTCAACTCTCCTCTAATCTTCAGCACGTGACAACGGAGCAACGGTAGAGTTTGAGTATGTAGAGAGGCTGTTCACTTTCCTTCTATATGAGTCGTAGTCTAAAAATTGAGATAGATTGTAGTTCGTTGGCATTCTAATATATCTGTATTTCCATCATAGTGGATGACATAGTGTAGTCATATGGGAAAAGTATGTTAGAGCAAGTTTGACACTCTAAGATTGTATATCTAGACTAAACGATTGCTCATTAGTTATGTGCGTAATCTGTATTTTTATATACCATCGTATGAATACTACAAGCAGATTGATCACTAGCACTTTTAAACTCTAGAGCACTTCGGTGATACAAACGTGTGAAGCACTATGCAGGTATCTAGCGGAAACTGATCGCATATATGAGTCATAACATTGTACTTATGAACTGTCTAGTGGTAAGATGTATACACATAGTTGACTTAATCTGTCCATCTATAATGTGCGTGATAATCATATGTGAAAATGTATTTACACTATTTAGCTTGAAGATTAAATGAGAATTATGATAACAGCTAGCACTCACGAGACGATTCTCATTTTTATATGTTTTTATATTTAGTATCAATCTCTAGACTACGATAACCTCTCAAGTGAATGAGTATCTCTAGTATAACTTATCTTGAGAAGACCTATAGACGAGCAACGAGCGAAGACATCGTGATATAAGATGAACTCTTTTCGCTGTGAGAAACTTGTTTCCTTAATGGTGAGTAGAGATATAGAATGTGGACATATACTGCTATTGCTATTCTGCATATCATTATGGTGAGAGTCATGTATCAATTGATAGGGAGGTGAAAATTAGTTACTTTTACAAGTTAGATATAATTATAATACAATAGTTACGAATTAGCGAAATCGAATTTTTGTATGATCTAAGCTATTACACAGATGACACAAATGACTCTCGAGAGTATCTTTTTAAACTTGTATAGCCACTCGTGAGGGAATCAACTGAGCGACAGCTATCGATAATTAGTGTCGAGTTAACATACTTTTTATATCACTTAAGTGAGTCTCACGTCGGAAAATGAACGTTGATCTATCAGAGTATATGCGAAACTTCCTTAATGTGGCTTATATGTATTAATATGTAGGAACTGAGTGTGCTTAGTCCCATTATTTAATCGTAGAGTCATTGATTTTGAGAGAAATATGTATCAGCATGAGCTCACGTATTTCGATTCTTTAAGATTGATTAAATACACAGATACTCGATAACGATGCTATCGAGTAACTTTCTGGAAATATTCTTTGTGCACATCGTGTATCATACGACAGAGAGTACCAATGATTTGTCACGAGTGAACATATCTTTACAACCTGAAGTGCGCTCATAACGTGAACATGACACACCCCTGTGAAGAGAAGATTCTCCAGAGAGAATACTATTTCTGTATCATATGGAAAATTGTAGTATTTACTATTGAGTAAGAATTGAAATTTTAGAGATAATGTAACTAGACTAGCCGATTACTCATTTTTTATATTAGTCTAATATACTATCAGATCATGATGGGTAGATACTCTGGTAGTAACATATATATATTACTCTCGAGCCGATCTGAGGATCTAGGAAGATAGCTGACATTGCTATATAGCACACGATTCTCTCGATCTTTTAATATGGTTCATTATGATAACACTATATAGATACAAACTGTGAGTTCTAGTACCACTAATATTATACAAATCGTATTCATGACTGGGACAATTGTAGATAGTACTACAGAGTGATAGAATGATATAATAAGTGAGAATTAACACTTAGCTATGTGACTCGATCTCTCAGATTATATTATGTTATAGTAACTCTAGGATGACTAAAGATCGATCTATAGTCACTTTTGAATACTTTATAGCACTACGAGTGAGCAAGACCAGAAAAGATTTAGAAGGGAAACTATTTCTCTTCATCATAGAAATGAGTCTATGTATAAATGTAACAAGCTAATGTCTCGTATATCTCATGATATCTGTTTTTTATCCATAATGGGAGTATATTATGATCACAATGTATTACACAAAGGGATTGTGCATAATTAACTTTTAAAATGTACATTGAAGCTAACGCGATCGAGAACTGTGGTGTTATGTAATGATTATTTAGTGTGGAACACTAATCCTTATACATAGAGCGATGTCTCTAGTAAATGTGGAAACTGTCTGTCTAAACTGTAGTCCACGGACAACGTACCCAGTTATATCTGATTGTATGATAGATTCAATCTATTCGCTTAAATGCTTAGTGTAAATGAAATTGTGCTAAATCATATAATCTGTATTTAACATAGCATATTGTGGAATTATGTAAAGTGTGATTATCAACGACAGTGAGCTATGAATATTTTAAATATGATATGATACTAGCATATATCAATGACCGAATATCACATGTACTTTTTTATGAGTATATTATTCAAAGCATTGTTAGACCACAAAAGATGTACAGTCAAACGGCTTAAGTAAGTAATACTTATAGAGACGCACGAGACTCTCATATCGGCGTGTAATATATAGTCTAGCATAGAATTAGAAAGGTGTAAGGCATACTTCTCACTTAATGGTCTTAGAGTAATCTGTGATAACTGTACTCATATCCAGGTAATATTGCTAGTATACTATTATATAAGGTTGAGAATTAAGTTAATGATTTACACGAATGCTGAGCGATTACAAATATATAGTGTACAAGTGCTTAGCGTTCGTATTATTATTTTCATGCGAGTTGTATACATACGGACAGATTCTCAAAGATGTTTTCAGTTAACTGTTTAAACTTTTGCAACCGTGAGAGACAAACGGAAGACAGAGATCATTGAGAGAATGACTTTTCTATGGGAAACTTTCCAAGCTCTAGATGACAATGAAATCTAGTGCGTATCAACTGAAACATGTATTATTCTGTATTCATGATGGCATAATCCTGATATAATGTCATGTTTACAATCGATTGATAGTGTAAATTGAATCAATGTACAGCTAGACTGTGATCTTGAACAAGTGTTTGTAATTATATATAAATACTGACACGATACTCACAGCATAGCCTCAGTATCACGTATTTTTTATGTTATATACACAGATTACAAAGATGTCCAGTAACCTTTTTAAACTTGAAAGCTTGAGCCACGGGACACACAACGCGAGTAAATGAATTTATTGAGCGAGAGAGGAACACTTTCTCTTACATGTATGTGAGATATATAAAGTGAAACTATGTGTTAATGAATGCACCTGTGTCTATCCTACCATATAATTATCTGTATCATGTGATAGGGAAATTGGGAAATTAGTATGTGTACAAGTTTGAATACAAAATGTACAGTTAGATTCTCACTGTAGTACAGTTATAATTTAATTAGTATCAGTTAGCTATACGACGAGTACGAAATTGTATTTGTCAGTAACTTTATTAAACGTTGGTAGCTCATACGGATCACACAGCGAGATAGACATTATAGAGAGATGTCACAGTTAATACTCCTTTAATGCTCTTGTAGCCAGTAAAACTCGGACAAACTTGTGCATAAGTCACTGATTTTTTAGTGATAACTAGCTTCTATCATATTAGGAGGATATATTGTATTGCTAAGTATACATAGTAATTAGCATAGTGCTAAAATCACAATGTACAGCTATGACTGACTCCTGATTATTCATATATAGTGTGTAAATAATACATGCGATGATTACAAAGATTGTACTCTCTACAAGTTTGAAACATTATATAATAAGAGCTTGAACAGCTAGACGAGACATCGATTTTTGATGTAAGATGATTTAGGTGAATACTTTCTACTACTAGAATATGCTCTCAGTAAATGAAATACTGTAGCTATACTCTTATATATACTCTATGTAAGGCTCTCATAGGGAAATTGTACGGACAAAGTACTGTTACAAGTTGAATTCGATAATATAGATACAGCTTTAAGAGCGAGATCCTGTTACTTTTTTCTTAATGTTATGATCTACAGATCAGATTGACAAAATGTGACTCTCAGTAATTCTTTAAACTTGAGCCACCGGACATACGTATCATGTGATCATATTGGTGGATTTAGAAGAGTAGTACATTTTCACACAATGTAAATATGATCATAGTTAAACAAATGATAGTATAGCTAGCTTATTCGCGATCGATTTTTATTATTCTTGTATCATTATATACAGCGCGAGAATACTTGTAAGATGATTTTACAAGTTGAATAGTAACTATGTTACAGATAACTTGCACGCCATACGGACTAATCTCGAAGTGGATGATTTATGACACGAGATACGGAACTTTCGATGCTTCAATGTCTAGAGTGAGATATAATAACGTTTCTAAACTTGTAGCCTCCACTCGCATAGGACATATCCTCTGTGTAATATGGGAATGATTTAGGGAAATGAGTCTTTAGGCTACTTTAACCTGAACTAAGTTATATTAATGAACTGATGCTATGTCCAGTCTAATCGAATATCGCTGTTATCTATATGTGAATATATGAGCTATCAAGTACTTATAACAAGTATGATATATACATGTAACTAATATTTGATACCTGAGGCGCTACAGGGCGAATCGGCAGAAGTTATGTTTTTAGGGGATATACATTTATCCAACATTGAATTGACTACATAAGTAGTACACTGTGCAGTATCACTATATTATATACACTTTGGTGGTAGATCCTATAATGCGGACAAAAATACTCGTGAAGATGAGTTTATATTGTAACAAGAGGATTAAGCTATATATCTAAATAAAATGTCATAACAGTGAATATGGCGTAACTGTCGCTAATATCTCTTTATTTTATATGTCTGTATATACACATTGGTACAAATGTGTAGTATTTTACGAAGTGGTTCTCTCTCAATTAAAAGATTAGATCTTCATGCTAAGCGTGTGACGATCGATATACTGATCATATCAGTGTTATATTACACAGAGAAGATTTAGAGAGAAGCATAAGTACTAATGTTCAACCTTATTAAGATCTGAGGTCAACAGTGAGAACATGTATGCCTAGGGTAAGTACCTTTGTATATCTTTGATGGGAAACATTCATATTGCGTGTAATGTCTATGTATAGTGAAAAACTGTGCTATCCATAGTATTCACTGTTTACTCATATGTTTGACATATAATAAGATGTACAGCTATGAGCTCGTGTAATCGATTTGTTGATTTTAAAAAATGTACACTAGCGATCTCGATATTTATTTTATATCCACAGTATCAAAATGACACGTATCAGATGACTCTCTATAAAGACTTGTGAGCAGTAAATTATCGTGACAACGAGACGATGAGCCACACGAGAGTTGATCAGAGCGGAAAAACTTCACTTGAATTGTTCTAGATGAAGATGAGGAACTAAGTGACCTTTCCTTAATTGTACTATGCTACAATGTAAATACCTGTTGTGACTCTAATCTATTGCAGTGATACATGTGTTAATGCATATTGTGAGCAAGTCTGAGATTAAATAAATGTGTACAGCTAGCGAATGTACTGATTATTTCTAAGTTGTGATAATATACACCAGATACATAGTTACGAGCTCGTCACGAAGTCTCAATTTTATACTTGTAGCCACGGACAACGACTCACCTATGAACAGACAGATTAGTATTGAGCAAGAAAGCATTCTCAGTAACTTCTTTTTAATGTCATTTATGAGTACAACTGAACGAGTTGTGCAATACTGTATCCAAAGTATTATCGATTAGTATCATGATGGGAAATTTTGTCTTAAGTAGTCTTACAGATGATTGAATGAAACACTGTCTTATAATCACAAAATGATAACAAGCTACGTCTCGGTATCGTACATTTTTCGTGAATGTTATATAATATACACGCTAAGGATTATCACAAGGTATGTACATTAAAAATAGTAACATGTTTTACTAACGTGATAGTGCGCGAAGTCCACTCTGTTGACATACGAGTGTGAAGATGATTTATATGACCGGACAAACTGTTCTACATAATAATCTGTGAGCTTAAGCTATTATTAATATGACTTGAAACTGCGTGCCTTAGTCCAACGCAAGTGAATGCATGTGTTTATAGCGAGGTGATATAAGAGGATTCCATAATAATGTCTAGTAAATAATGTAATGTTGCTATCAATAATATGCGTATGTTTATCATATGTGTGTGGAAATTTAGTAAAAAGTAGTTTACAGCTTGAGCTATCGTGAATTATAATGTTATGATATGAGCTAGCGATCGAATTATTCTATCATGATACTCACATATACGTAAACGGATAGTCAACATGATTCACACACATTGAGCCACTTATTCTGAGAATGTGGGAGCAGAGCCCTGCGTCGAGCTCGAGGTATAGAGAGAAAACCTTCATTCTTAATGGTTAGATTATAAATGTTCGATATATATTGTGTCTATAATATATATCTCATATATATTTATTAAATTTATATAGGGATATATTATATAGTATATATATATTTACTCAATAAAGATTAATATATAATTAATATAATAATTGATAACATGCTAGCGTATCGATTTTTTATGTTAAATACACAGATACAAAGATGTCCTAAGTAACTTTTTAAAACTTGTAGCTCGATATAACGGACTAATAACGGTAAGTAATGAATTTAGGTGAATACTTTTTCCTTAATTGTGATCATAGTATATATATTTACTGTAAGCAGTGCCAGCTCGGCAACACCTCATATCCTGCATTTGAGATAGGCATACTCGGGAGAATAGTATTATTAGCTAAGTTACATAGCTTAGGAAATATTATAATAGTTAGTTTCTCAACGTAAGCGATTCGCTCTCGAATATGTTATATGTTTTATTTATAGACACAAAGATTACTCTGATAATTAGATGTCTCACTCTTCTGACATAAATATCTGAAGCTTAAAGCTGTGCTCGACGTGGACACGACGATTGATATCTATACAGGAAAAAATAGAATTTAGGGAGCACAATATCTAATCTTACTGTCTTAATTTGTCTAGAACTTGAGACTAGATATTTTTGAACTGTAGAAAAATTTTCGGTCATCTCTATACATAGTGGTGGAGTCTCAGTGCGGTAGATACTTGTCATTTTAGTACCTTTACAAGGTTGAAATATAATTTAATAAAATTATGTTCCATAATAATAAAGATATACGAATTATTATTTATATGTTATATTACCACAGAACTCATATATAGATAGTCAGTAACTTTTTAAATAACTGAGCCAATCATTATAGTATATATAACTAGGTAACAACGGATAGATAGATTTAGTGAGAATACTTTCCTTTATATGTATCTATGTTAAATGTATATATATTTGATATATATTTATTATATATATATATATATATATATAATATGTATTATATATATGTAGCTTTCTTAAATATATCTGTTATATATAATATTTATGATAAATATGTTATATATATATATATATATTATATATAGTATTATTATAATTAGTAATTAAATAATAATATGATTTTTAGAAATACGATCGTAATATTTTTTATGTATATACACAGATATCAATAATGATGTCTAGTATAACTTATTAAAACTTGAGGCCACGGACAACGGGAAGATGATTTATAGAGAGAATACTTTCCTTATAATGTCTAGTAAAATGAAACTCTATTGTTTATATATTGACTATCCATATTAATATATTTATTTATACCAATTTTATTTTAATCACCTTATTATGGGAAATTGTTATATATTAGTATAGTATTATACATTAAATTGATAATATTTAATAATGTATCAACTAGTTACGACTCGAATATTTATATGTTATTATATAACACATATATATATATATATATATATATATATATATATAGTGATTATTCAGAATAAGATTGTCCGATGCCAATAACTTTTAAACTTGAGCCACGGACTAATTACGTGAGATATTATATAGGAAACTTTCCTTAATGTTCTAGTATATGTAATAAACTAGTGCTATATCCCAAATCTATGTATCATATGGGTAAATTAGTTAAGTATTATACTAAGATTTGTAATTAAAAGTATTACAGCTTATGACGATCATATATTATTTTTATTATATATATATTACTCACAGAATACAAAGATGTCTCATATACTTTTAAACTATTGAGCTCACGGACAACGAAGGATGTTTTAGAGGAAATACTTTTCCTTAATGTCTAGTAAAAGAATAAACTATATATATATATATAAATATATTTATTTAGTGTTGTGCATATCCATATAATACTGTATCATAAGTGAGAAATTGTTAAGTTATTTTTACGAAGTTGAATTTAAAAATTGATTTTGGTACTTTTTTGCTCGATATATCGATATTTTTTATGCTATATATATACATGAATAACAATAATGATGGTCTATTAACTTAAACTTGATAGCTCATATACGGACTCAATAGGTAAGTATGATATTAGGTGAAAACTTTCCTTATTAGTCTATGAGTAATAATGATAAACTGTATGCTATCCATATATATCATGTATCATTATGTGAATATTGTTAAGTATATTTTATCATAAATTGTATTTGATAATACCTAATAATAATGTACATAGACTAACGATCGTGATTTTTTATGTTATTTATACACTAGATTAACTCCAAATATGAGTTCTCAGTAACTTTTAAACTTGAGCCACGGACCAACGGAAGATGATTATTTAGGAGGGAATACTATTTCCTTATAATGATCTAATGCTTAAATGAAACTGAGTGTACTATATCTTCATATTAATATATACTGTATTTTTTTATACATTGTACAAATGTAGTTTTTATCTTTACAAGTCTGAATTATAAAATTATATTGATACAGCTAAGCTCAGATCGATTATTTTACTGTTATATTTAACACATAAAGGATACAAATTATGATAGTACTAAGTATAATTTTAATATTTATTGAGTTTACATTTATCTTGAACATTTACGTGTTATTAAGTAATTTATTTATTTATGTAGTAATACTTCACTTAATTGTTAGTAAGGGTTTATATTGTATGTCTATTTATTTAATTTTATTATCTTAGTTTATTATTATTTATGTGGATGATATATGTTTTGATTTAGTATTTACATTATGTTATAGAATTAATTAATTTCTATTAAGAATATCACGTTTTCGTATATTATTTATTTCATGTTTTATATTATAAGCCTATAAGATTATGTTCAGTAACATATATATTTTATAATATATCTCTTAGTTCTCATATCGGTAATATACGTGGATATTGAATATTTTAGTGAGTAAATTCTATTTTCTATTTAATGTGAGTCTTAGTTACAAATTGAAATTTAGTTGCTCTCTATATTCTCCATATATTCCTGATTTATCCATATTAGGGTTATATAATTTATATTATTTTATTTAGTTATTATACATGCGTATTTATTTTGATATTATAATAAAATGTTACAGTCTTAATACTTTTATTGAGATTTTTATGTTTATATATATATTCACAGATACTAAATAGATGTCAAGTACTTATTAAACTTGAGCACAGGGGAAACGGAAATGATAGATTTTAGGGATATACATTTACTACTTTTTAATGTCTAGTAAATGAAATACCTAATATTTATATATATATATTTATACCTCATATGCTATCCCCCATATAATTCATGTAATCAATATAGGATAATTGTAGTATTTCACAAGTTGAATATTAAAAATTGTACAGCTACTGAGAATCGATTATATTATATGTTAATACAAGATACAAAGATTGTTCAGTAAAACTTTATAACTTGTAGCCTATACTCGGAACAACGGGATGAAATGATTTTAGTGAGTAAACTTTTCCTTAATGTCTAGTAATAATGAATATTGTTAGCTATACCATATATCTGTTTAATCATAATAGGTGAAATTGTAGAGTATTATACAAGTTGATATTATAAATAGATAAGCTAGCGATCTGAATTTTATTATGCTTATATATCACTAGTGATACTCACATATAAATAATGATGACTATAATTTTTAATTAAAAATTACTGTCGCTCTCTTTATTTGCTAACTGATTAGTTTTAAGACGATCCTGTTCACTTGTAGACTCAAATCGGTGGTAACGTTATATTCGACTTTAAGAGGTTACACTTTTTGCTCGTGTAAGTTAGGCTTGAGCTTCTAGTGTTGTAGAGATGCATGAAACACATATATAAGCCTAATCAAACATCTGAATCTCGCTAATGAATTATCACTCAGGTCATGCTTGGAAATTACACTCACGTCGTATATAAAATTACTTCAGATATTATATTATCAAATGTGGATATATCTCAAAAAATGAATATATCAACGTACGAACTTAAGGCAGATTTCAAATTCTTTCTCCTCATTATAAATTTTTCTTTATATCACTAATCATCATTAAAGAATGATCATATGTAAACATATATGTTTATATCATTAGAGTCACTAAACTGGAGCGGGAATTGACGGTACAAGATATAGATTTAGAAAACTATTACATTAACCTATAAATCATGTCTATAGTACAATGAAATTGTTGTTCTATATCTCTCATACCATTTACTATTCACATGTCGTGATTGCTATATTATGTGCTAAATCTATAAGTATAATATACGCAAGATTCTCGAAGATAGAGAATGAAAGTTATTTTTTAACTGAGAGTTTATAGATAGCATTGGCGATATCTCGTCTATATTTCTTTATCTAGTTATTTCCAACCATATGATCTACAAATATTAAATCAAAACAGTATGTCTCACACGTACAACCTTTTACACTTGCGAGCACTTCTACTGTGACAGACGCGAATATAGTTATATTATCTAGTAGCCTAATTGGAAACTTTACTTATCCAGATTTAATGTCTAGTAAATGGATAAGATCTAGATTCACTAGTAACTTTACCATAATATATATTGCGTGTAGTACATATATGTGTTATCGATTGTGCATGAGAGTAATGTTTATCATTATGATTATATTTTAAACAGGTTGAGAATCGTGAGCATTCACTAATTGCTCTCACAAGACGTCAGCTCACTCTCTCTCAGATCCTGATTAATTTTAAGATTGTATTTTATACCCAGTATCTATCTCCACAGCTTATAGTATCTTTAGTTATTACTTGTGTTAGAGCATGTTGATGCCGACAGTGAATCTAATCAGCTCGACAAGATGATGTTACGATGTAGAACTCTCTCCATTATATTGTCTGAGCTGTATAGTCACAAATAAGTTGCTCTATACTCTATCAAATCGTCCATTTATGAATCATACTAGCGAGATTTATGATTAGTAGTGTTAACAAGAATATGAGTTAGACATGCATCGTTAGCGAGATCTACGTGTCGCACTCCGACCTGCTTCGTATCTATTATATGGGAAGTATATGAAAACATAAGTGACCAAATTATATAAAGGTACGCTCACACCGCAATTAAGTTCCTTATAACTTGCACAGAGCACCTGTCCCCCAGGGTCACCTAAAACGGAGATAGATCTCTATAAGGGGTCACAATACACTTTGCCTTACACAGTGTCTAGTATACA
>JABUQX010002317.1:0-45000 GCA_015478945.1 Trachelipus rathkii | reverse complement strand
TAAGTCTCGGTATTTAATTGTACTCTCTCACTCTTACAAATATACAACTATAACCATAAAACCAATATACTGGATCAAATAACTTTATCAAATGGGTTGTATCGAATGTACCTAGCAATTTATTTATATTAAGTGTGGTTATTGAGAGGGTCATGTGAGGTACATATTTTTTCGCCGGGGCTGAGCCCAATTTTTCCACCCCTCAAAATCTAATAAATATAGGTACCATAAAAATTCTTAATTTTCAGCCGATTTTTAGACTCAAGGATAACAAGCAAAGTAAAACTTTTTTCTCACTTCTAAATTACAATGCATGTACCACTTTATGAGGACTCAAAACCATGTGCACAGTATATCTTAATATAATGTATGGCATGACTATAATAAAATTACTTTAATTTTACAGCTGAGATATTTATTGAACCAAGTAAACACTACAACCTGCAACTTTTTTCTAGTGAGCTTCTTATAATACGATTTCAGCTTTCATAGTAGTATTTTACTTTAGTCTGTAAGGTCATATTGTATTATTTAGGTATTTTTACAAACTTATATTAGAAAACTAATGTTTTGAACCGATTGTTCGTAAACATACCTCACTACAAATTTTTTCTCGAATAATTGACTTCAATACTATAATTTTTCAACTATTTAACAAGATTAGCTAGTACTTGGACCTATTATTATCTAATTATTGTCTTTGAATTAGTTAGGTGTAGTAGTATTGTACTCTTTGTATATTTTGAACCCTATTAACGTACTCTTGTACGCATATCATTGTGGCTCGATTGGTTGAGTTCTCACATATGAATGTGAGACGATCTAGAAGAGAAGAAATATTTCTCGGTATTCTGCGTGATATATATCCGAGGTCGTGCTGCACTTCACGAACGTTATTTATAGGATTACTTCTAAATTTGTATATATAGTTCTCGGAGATAGTTATCGCAACATACTTTGAATCTTTTGAGACACATTAATTCATCTCAAAAAAAAAATATATCAATTAATATAAATCTTTAAAGAATATTTTAGAGAAATATATAAATATTATTTATAATAGGTGATATATTGCGCAAAATACAATTTATACTTAAGATAAAGTAATATAGACTAATCGGTATTTACCGCCAAGACATTTATATATCAAGTCCTCCACACATCGTTTAAAATTTGATGCTGTAGTAAGGTATATTCGTAGTATTCAATATAATAAAAATCGAATACTCGCTAGGTATGACACTATTTTTTAATCATCTGAAAAATGATTGTATATTTAGACTAGAATCAGATTTAGTTCGCAAATATTGAATATATTTTTTTCTCATCAGCACATACCTCTAATCTCATATCACTCAAATTTTACTTAGGATCAATCTCATATAACTCGAGCGGGACAGAGCTTTTTTTACTTAGTTATATTCAATAATTGTTACACTTGCAGATTTTTAAGCTCATCATCATTTAAATTATACAAGAAACCTTCCCAAAATTTTGAAGTTATCCTCTAGCTCTCGTACACAATTTTATTTTAAAATTGTTCCACATGGGAATATATATGGTTATGCTATATCTTCCTAATGATTTGAAGTAGATACATAAATCATATATCTTTTCTTTAAATAAAATATACAATGGTTGCATTTCCCGCTATCGTGACAAAATGTGCACTCCTGACACTATATCGAATCCAGAGCTTCTCTATCAAAGATACTGAATTTATTTTCCACAGAGATTTCTCCTACACACATTAATGATTTATAAGTCTATTTGGGAATTTTTGCGTGATTGAACCTATATTAGCTACAAAGGCACATTGATACCGCGGCATTTTTTCGTACATAAATGGCGATCCATCCGTGCGTCAGATAATCTGATTGGTCTCCAAGATATGCTAAACATTTATGACCGTATTCCTTCATACTCGTTCTATTTTAGATATTTAGTGAGAGGTTCCCAAATCGTATGTGAACTTGACTAGTCCTATCAGTTGATACCAGCTATTCCTCGACAAATATTCAAAGGAAGTTATGAGGACAGGATTATTATTTTCAATACTAAATGATAAGACAAAAGACATAAGTGAAGTTCGTTCCTGGGAAAAATAACCTATCAGATGAGGGGACTAGATCGCCAGTCAAAGCCATATGAATCAGATACATCGCAATACCACAATCAAAAAACATGCTCTATGACCAAATCCGACAGTTATCTTATTAGGTTCTCGATCTAAAAATACTTACAGAGCATGAGACGTCTAAAAAGTTATATAAATCGGAGTCTAAAAAGCTATATAGCTAAAGTAAAAATGCTAAAGAACTATGTAATTCATACTTAATAATACCTATTCTAGTTAATCATTTTAAATGCGGTCAAATTTGTAAAGTGATAAAAAACTAAAAGAGGATGCAGAAGAACTACTTATACTACAAAATATTATACTTATATTATTGTATATATATATATTATTAATACTACCAAACTACATCCATATTATATATATCACCTATATCAGTAATCCTTATTCTTATAATGTTGCATATATCAAATCTGACATCAAACATACTCTTCCTGTGATTGGGTCAAACTCATGTCAAAAATATTACAGTTAAGTATTTAGTATTACTTTTTTAGGTCTAGTTATATATATATATCAATAAGATGGTATAGCATACTACTTCTTAATTTTCTTAACTATAGCCCTATATGAAATTATCCGGAGGTAGTTCAGACCCAAGTAATTACTTAACTGAAATGATAATATTTATTAAGAAAAGGATAATTATTACCTCACCTAGATGGATGGATAATATGTGATATATATATAGACTATATATATATACTATTACTCACATCTATAGATATCACCCTTCAATTGCATGAATAGCTATTATTCATAACACCTTCAGGCCTTTACCTCATAGCCTTAAATTACACTCATATACTCACTCATGAAATCATCCTTGTTGCCACTCTATCTTTATACTTGATCAATATTCACTATATGTCTTTCTCATCATTAAATAAGGGTAATATATCAACTTGGACCCACTATAGTACTCATAAAATCCTGGCCTAAATATATAGCTATTATATCACGGTATACTTATAATATATCTACTTGCTACTTGTTAAAAGACTATTTGTAGAGATTATTATATATATACCTATACTATACTTATGTTAGCTACTTAATTCCTTGGTTTCCCATAACATAATTGTAATAAGCTATATTCTCAATATTAACACTATTAATCAGACCTAAATCTTTTTCTTGTACATATATATATATGAGAATATAAATTATATATTAATAAAAAAGCCTCATATCCCTCCTCATAATTATCATAAGTGTAATAACTTATATATGACTAACATAAGGTGATAGAACCTATACACTTTTACTATTAAAATATATATCTATGTCCACATATATGCTCCTACCTCACAAAGAGGTTATTATATCTAAAGATCATTATTAGTATCTTTATTTTATCCGTTAACTATTATTCATTACTTGAGTAGTTGTCAATTGACTATTCATCTCCTTATCATAACTACTTAGAAATTATTATTATTTAATGATTTACCTGTATTATAATATCTATATTTATATATATATATATTATATATATATTATATTAATTATATAATATATATTAGTAATATAGTCCAGGATATAGATAAATAATGGCGTAGTATATAAAATATGCTATTTTTATCCATATATTGTTATAGTATATTAAATATGAGCAATTATATTCAGATGCTGTTATGAGTAAAGTATAGATAATTTGAATAAGTATTTAAAATATTTTTAATAATAAAGTTAAGTCAATATAACGTATATTTCTCATTTTGTAATACGTTGAAAAGGAATTTCAAATGAGTATAGTAGTAGTAATAAAAATAATTGTTTCTGGGTTAAATAGTTCGTATTTGTTTTTTATTCTATATATATATGATTCTGTGTATTAATATACTCCATAAACAATATTCATAACCTTGCATCTTATAGAGAACTAGTAAATCAACGCTATACCTATAACCTATATCGTAGATATCGGACCCGATAGTAATATGATCTTTTAATAAACTATGAAATGCTATATTCCTAAGCGTAAATTAAAAAAATCACCGACATTTTTATATATTTCGGTATTTATATAAATTATTGCTTTTCGCATATATATATATATATACTGTATCCAGTTATTAGTGCATATTATATCTCCCAGCCTGTAGTCCGATCCTTTTGATCGACTTGAGTGAGTGTCCTATACTATAGGGTATTTTTTATGGTCTCATAGGGGTAAAGTACCTTATATGAGGTTATGTGATAGTTGATATAGTTTGTAATGAACATGGAGAATTCAAGTACTATAAAATGCCCTAAGGACTGGACTTGGATAATTACGTATATAGGTATCGTCAAGATTTTGATTATACGCCTTGAGGTTAGTTCTCATCTAATGGTAGTTATTTATGCGGTCGTAGTGGAGCCTGTTTATGAGCGATTAGTTATTAGTAGGCAGTTTTGGTATTGCGTAACAGGTAGAATTCAATATAGTCAAATTGACCGTATCAGTATGACTTGCTGATCGAAATTCGTAATAGGGTCAGTCAGATTTTGACTCCTAGTCATTATGGAGGATACAATAGTGCCTAGGTCTCATGGGGTTTTCCCGAGGGAGCACGTGGGATAAGACACGTCTTTAGTGATGAGGCTAACTCTAGTATTCGAGCGTTATGGAACTATCCCATGAATGATCCCATTGAGTCAGATAAGTGCCGCATCGGATGTACGTTGGATAATCTTACGTAAATGTGGCTCACTTATGTGATCGTGTGAAAGAGTGTCGCCCATCTAGTGAGGATATTCTGGACTCCTCTAGTTGGGACGGTGTGGGAATGAACTCGTTTATGAGTAGCTCATGTAGAGGCGGTAGTCTAGTGAACAGTGCAAATTCAAAAGATCAAATGTTTAATGCCGGTATCACATCGATGCTTGGAATATCCGTGTAAAGCTCAAAGGTCAGCTCTAGGAGTTGTAGACGCTGTTGCAGATTGTGTCCAGTGTATAGTGTGATCTTTTAGTAGCCTGTACGGTGGGCCGCGTGGAAGCCTGCCTTTAGTGTGATGGTAAGTGTGACGAGATTCGTTTGGGATAACAGCCAAGAGATATTCAAGTCCAAATAGGTCCAGTTATTCACTGTATACTTGAGTAGAGAAATTACGTAACATATTGCCGATAGCGCGATCAGTCACTACTTGTACGGCTATCTGATGCTAGATCCATCGTGATGCTGATTATTATATGGATTGGAGGAAGAGCGTTATGCATTGAGGTCTTGTGAAGGATATACCGCTTATCAACAACGACGGAGAATTCTAAATCGAGAGTCACGAGACAGTCGCAGACATGACTTGGAATTTCAGTTAAGCGTGGATTCAGATCTGTTGAGACCAAGAACGGCTATTGAAGCAGTAGTTTATTGCCTCGAAATAGTTATGGTGGTTACATCTAGGTCTGTGAGTGTTTATAGTCGATCTTGACCGTACTCGAATCACGTCTTATGAATCTCTAATTACAAAGCCATGTGACGCACCATCTCACAATGGCCAATATGACGACATTGCATGACTTGGTAACTTCTCTCTGTCACATCAGCCCTTGATGCCTGAAGCTTGGAAATTATCATAATAACTTTTAACTATTGCTGGATATATATATACAATGAATTAGATACATGGATAATTCCTTTAAGGGATATAGAGTGAGTGTAACCAATCTCTCTGATCTCCGGTCAGATACGACACCTGACATAGTCCAGTTGAATAGAGTTTTAGTTTATGGGCATAAGATCTAACTAAGTAACTGTATTTTATTACCTCCTTAGCACTACTCTCTGTCACCTACTCTCCAATTCTAAGATATGGATCAAGCTGGTATCTTCATAGCTTAGACTATACTCTGTCTATATATCTCTTCCAAAATACTGGTGCTCTACATGACCCTGTTATCAAGGAAACTTGGTGATCCTAAACCTCATCCTGTTAGACTACACCGAGTTGAGACGCTTAAGCTACAACGACTGGACGGGCGCGCGCCATACTCCCAATTCCTCTCCCCTAAACTAATCCGACTTACTACATTTTGTTATAAATAGATAGGCTATGAACATATAGCTGTTTGTCATAGAGCGATTCTCTGTAGCGAGTCGCGATTCATCTGGGAAATATGTGTAGTAATAGAGCACTCAGGTAATCAGAGAGGAAGAGTTATGACAGACTGACAGACCTCGACCTTGGTATCAGACTGAGACCTCCGATAGCCGTAGTGCCCACCTCAGCTCAGACTTTTACCTTGAAACATTCATTTAATATAACTATCACGCGGAATCCATTGCCATTTCTACTGTTCACATAACTGGCGATTCTGTTCTTAGCTTTGTGTCATAGTATAGTATCGCTCAATTGACAAGATTGCTATTCTTAGATCTAATCGTATTTTTAACTCCAGCATACTTTCATAATTCAATGTGTAATGGTTCTATTAGTACTGTTACATATGTCCATACCCCTCTTCAACATATTAATCTCCGTAAACTCTCTTCTTTTTAGTGTAGACATCAGCTGTTAACTCTCAAACACATACTCATTAAGTAGTTGGCCAGTTCTTCTCCCCGCGTAAGTTGAACAATGCGATGGACTAGTATTGTTATGTTGTGTCGGGCTAGGTGATTTTGCTTTTTTTGATTGTATCCTTTTTTCACATGATCTTCTCATCATGTCACTAGTCTTTCATATCTTAGCGGTGTTTAATTTTGATTTTAAGTTTCTTTTTTTAAATTTTTTTACTAACTTTTTATTTTACATTTTTACTTTGTGTTAATTTTATTTATATTTTTAACTTTTACTATATTTAAATTTATTTTTCAACAGCTTGTTTTATTGTTAGGTTTTTTTTTTTTTTAGTATAATATATTTCCTGCTCTGATAGAAGATGAAGGGAGAAGATTAAGAAAAAAAATATATATTTTTTACGATTTATACTTTGTGCCTTGAACTTATTATGCGTTAAGTTGTTGAGAAGCTTCACCCTTTTTATTTTTTAGTATTATTAGTTTCCTACTCTAGGCTAATGTTTATGTCTCTCACTGATGATCAGCACATTTATTTGTAGTTTAAACTATTTTTTTATAAGTTTAATTATTTTTTTTTATGTTTATTTTTACTATTAAAATCTATTTTGTGGGGTCTGTTTCTATTGGTGGCTCGATGTTGAGAACAGTTTTGTTTGTTTACTATATATTATTGCCAATCTCCTCCACACACCTTCCTCTTCAAATAGTTGCACAAAAGGTAGACAGTTTAACAAGTGTCTCTCTCAGACCATTGCCTCTTATGCACATGAGCGGGGTCGTTAAGCAGCGCCAGTAAATCAGTACAGTAAATCCCAATACATGCTCCTATAACCTCCTACCGCGTTTCGCGATGAGGTGTAAATTAAGACTGCTACTTTTACGACTCTCACACCCCTGATATTGCGTAAGCCTGATTGCATAGGTACAAGCTTATTTTTGGGTGCGACCTAAAATGCTCAGCTAGAAATATAACGAACACAAAACTAGTATTATTTAAGTGTTTCGTGCTATTATAATCTCTGCTATATACTATTTAACTTCAACAATATTTGTTATTTTTGTACTTCTAAAGAGACAACTTTATTGGCCTGTTTGTTACTCCAGTGTTTATAACTTAAGTTAAACACAGTAAGCGGAATTTGCATTTTTGGCATACCAATTATAGACGCAGTACGAGATACAGTAACATGCACGTAAATATCCAGTGGAGTCATGAAAAAGCATGATATCTACAGATCGGTAAGGAGATGTTTTCAGTGGCAAGGCAGTCCATCAAATTCTTTATTTCGACCCCAAAACGCCCTCCTACCCTTCCATGACTGCTATTGACTCATTGACCTATTTCGAGCTATGACTCTATGTGATCTTATTGATTCAACGTCACTTGGGGAGCTGAGTTTGCCCCAATTTCCCCTCTATAACTCAATAATCTAACAAAGGAACACTTTAATATAATTATTTAATTTTCATAGTGTTTGTTCTCTGTCTTTCTCCGACTTTATTGGACCAAGTTTTTTAACTATATAATACAATCTATTGTTATTAGGAAGTGTTAATTATCAAATAACTCCTCTAGTTTAACTTTTTCTTATATTTTGTTTTTCATTCCTCGCCTTTATATATTAATCACTTATATTGATTATATTTACTCACATAAAAAAACTGTGACATTATTATACAATTTTCCTTAATTGTCTATAGTAACCGTATATAAATTTGTAGCCATTATTATGACGAACCCTGTAAGCACAGCCACTAACCATGTGCAGACTTAATATCAGTAATTTATTCTCATAAGTTACGCTTCTATCCTATCACCGTATGATTCTACGACTTTCTCCAATTGATATATTGATCTATTTCTGTCTCTGTATATTCAGTCATATGTAGTTTCTTGGTATTTTCAAACTATCTTTTATGTTTGGACGATTGTCGAAACTCCTCCTACAAATTTTTTCCGAAAAGACTTCAAATACTTTACATATCATGCAAACGATCTCTCTTTCTTGCTCCTCTCCCATATGTTGTCTAAATGTTTTTAGTGTTATTGAGAGAGTAATGAATCAATATGTCATCTCATAGATAGTTATTCCAAACACCATCAACTAGCATGAGCATAAAATATATAGGCGATTTCAAATTAGGGGATACTTTATCAGAGAATTGAGAAAATATGTGTGATATATTGTTTTCACATTTGTGTTTATATCTGATTTATCACGTTATTCCTGCCTTGCTTATTTAGAAAGATGTATTTTGAATATTTGATAAACTGTATTTTTGAGCAATTAATAAAAAGGGGAAATTTTCTAAAAATATATATATATATATATAAGTAAAAAAATTTGTGATACACACATAGATTATAATATCATTGATGATATTACAAAAAAATATTGTTATCTAAGTAAATAAAAAGACGAAATGTTAACATCATACTCAACGACTTTAAACTATGACTAATAACGCTTCCCTGATAAAATTAGTATGAGCTGATAAAATGGAGATGAGAGTAACAAAAAAATTATCTCAAGGACAATTTAAACTTTTTTTCATTAAAATTGATTATTAAAAAAATGGCTCTGAAATAGTATTGAAAATTATATTTTTCTACACATACCTACAAACTATATTGTCATAATTTTTAAGGACAATTTATAGTCAGCGAGGAGCGAGACAAAACTTTTTACTATAGATAAATGAATTTTAAATTGGATAATATTGGATTATAAAAATAATTTGAAAATTGTTGCCCCAAATTTTTTGAAAATTTGTGTCCTACGAAAAAGTTCAAAAATAACTAACCGCATCATACAACAAAACTAGAATCATATGAATTAAACAAATGTTCATCTCCCCCGACTACAAATGTCCTGAAAAGAAAATCTTCATCCCAGATTCGGAATAAACAGAGAAAAAATTCAATCCGATAAATTTTTTCAATTGAAAACTTCAAACACATATGGTAGGTTTGAAAAATCGATTCAAGATTGCGCTCAGAATATTGAGGGCTCTCAACTCACCAAAATATCATAAATTCCGTTCCTTCACTATTTTAGATAGATAGTCCAATCTTGTATACTAAAGTCCAATTGTTGAAGTCTCACTCTTTATTATCGTATATAAAAGATAAAACTGATTAGGGAGGAGTTTCGACAACATGGTCAAAAAACATAGGTTTTCAAAAATTGAAAATGCCAAAGAAACGATGACTACAGATACAGAAAAACACTAAAACGAATGATACCGTTTTATTTATATATATATACATATTATATATATATAATATATATATTATATATAATTATTAGTATATAATCACAAGTATATTTGTATAATTATTATACTGTATATTAATTACTATGTATATATTTACTATTGTTAGCAGTTATATTACTATGATATATTATATATTACTGTATTATATTATATACTATATATACTGCTCATATATTATATACGAGGTATTGTATAATAAAATATATATGATACTATAATTATCTATCTTATAATAAAGTTATTAAACATAAAAATGAAAATATTATTTTTTAGTATTATAACATAATATAATATAGTTAATAAAGTTCCATAATATATCTACATAAATAAATATTTATATTAATATATATATAGAGAGGAAGCAATTTAGTGTGCTATATAAATATTATTACACACTCACCACTGAGAACGTGTATTTAAAGCATTCATCTGTTTAAGGCATTTAGAAATTGAGTTTGAATGTATAGCTCTAAAAGATATATGAGAATAATCTCATATATATATAAATGATAACATAATAAGTATCATAATATAGTATATATATCATATTAGATCATGTAGTATAATAGGTATAGGTATATAAGTAGTTAGTTGATATATATATATATATAGAGGTACTAATTGATTATATATATTATATATTATATAATATATAATACTATTATAGATTTACTAGTATAAATATTACGTGCTCATTTAAAGTACTATGTAATAATGTAAAAATATTTAAAGATTATATAAACATATATAATAAATGATTTAAATTTTTTTAGTAAATACATAATATATGTATTATAATAGTAATACTACATAATATAAAATATATATATACTATATAATAATATATATAAAAATTTTATATATATATATATATATATATATAGTATAAATAATAAATACTAATAATAATATTAATATCTATATAAATAAATAGTTAAAATATATAATTATATATATAATAAACTATAAATAATAATAATAATAATCCTCAATAAAAAAAAATTATATAATCAAAAGGAATATAAAATATAATAAAAGACTATGTACATAATTTATCTGAGAGTATCCTCTTTAATCTGAACAAATCATTTTCTAACTTATAAATCATTTAAATATCATTCTAAAGAACATCTGAAACCTTGTAGACTTGATTAAAAATTTAATTTAATACCTTTTACTGGACTTTCTCTAATAAACTCAAATTTATTCTTCTCTATAAACGTGGAGGGCTTAATGAGTAACCTAGAGGCTCTACCTACTTTAAGATAATTTACATAATGCTTAAACGTAATGCCACTAATTTGATTACATATCTAGCTATATGACTCGTTTTACTCTATACCATGCTTATTTTTAATGGATAGATAGAAAGATAGATAGATAGATAGATAGATAGATAGATAGATAGATAGATAGATAGATAGATAGATAGATATTTTAGGAATTAAGTGTTCTACGATAGATAGATAGATAGATAGATCTATTTTATAGATAGATAGATTAGTAGATAGATAAATATAGATAGATATGATAGATAGATAAGATAGATAGAATAGATATGATATGATAGATAGATAAGATAGACTAGATAGATAGATAGATAGATAGATAGATAGATAGATAGATAGATAGATATATAGATAGATAGATAGATAGATAGATAGACTTTAATTCTTTATTATCGTAAACAAGTACAATTGTTTTTTAAAAGTAATTAAAAAATAAAAATCCAAAAACTAAAATTACAATAATAATATGTAGAAATCATCTCAAAGAATCTTCTCTACTTTGTATAAACCAAATTCTAGCTTTAAGGCATCAAGATCATTTTGAAAAATATTTGAAACGGGTTGTATTTTCGATTGAAATAATTTTTTCTTATATGCTCTCCAGTCTATCTCTCTATATCAATAAGGATCGATCTTATCAATAAAGTTAATGGTCTATTTAAATAGCCTAAAAACTGTGCATTTTCGATATACAGTTTAGATGTTTAAACAGCAACATTCCCAGACTATTACAAACATAATGGTTATAAATTTCGTTTGAAGACATGGCAGGTAAATGTCATACGATCAATAACTTGTAACACTAAATCAATTAAATTCCTAAAATCGAGTCATTATGAAAAAATTGGTTCTATAAATTTAGAGAGAAAGTTTCGCCAAATAATGCAAATTCCTCTTTTAGGTCTACCTTCGTGTATCTCACTAACATTTTCTTTTTGAACAAAATATATATTGATCCCAAGTATTATATAGATAGATAGGTAGATAGATAGATAGATTAGATAGATAGATAAGATAGATAGATTACGATAGATAGATAGATTGAGAATATTTGAGCTATACTCGACTAAAATGTTTCAGTTCATGATTTGTTTAAATCCACTAAAACTGGTATTTTAATTCCAACTTCTTCGTTTAAGTCTAGTACCCACTAGGTATACATAATTTGGAAAAGACCGTTTTCCTAAAAATTTGTGCAAACACTTTGGCAACACCTATAGAACAGTCTTATATTCACGGAAACACAAAACTCTGTTTCTTGTTTTCCATTTGCAGTTGGATATGGAAATATTGTTTCCTAGTTTGGACCTGAATAGATGATTGCAAAACTTTTGGGAAGTTAATTTTTCCTGTTTTTGGAAATTACAAAATAATGTTTCCGAAGAATTTTCAAATGTATTCTTAGCCTTAGAAACATTTAAAATATATATTTTAACCAGATTTCAAATGTTAGTTTATTTTCACTTCTAAATAAATCTTTTATAGAAACCAACACTAAGTATGTCTTATCCATAACTAAAACCGTGATTTCTTTCGCGTTTAGAATATATACCTATTAATTTTAGCGGTTCTACAGATCAATAATATATATAAGCAGTAATTTTATATAATTATTTAAAGAACTAACAGAGTTCATAGTCCGCGTAATTCTTTCTGAAATGGATATCGTATTTTCTCTCAGTTTTAGTTACAATTGCGATGATTTTGACGAATTTGGGAGAGCGCATTTATATTATATTCACTTATCAACATTAGAACAAAAATAATCATTATTTTTTTCCTTTTTTTTTCTATTCCAAAATAGTTTTTTTTTTCTTTTTTTCTTGAGAGAGATGAAATATAGGTGTATTCTTACGAAAGTAAATAATTTAATTATTTTATTTAAATAAATAACACCATAGTCAATAATATAATTATTATAAAACATAATAATAAATATATAATTATAAATAGATTAAGTGCTATGTGTCAGTATTCAATATAACCTAGTGAATAATAAGTTTACATCAATAAACCTAATACAGCGTATTATGAGTAGTACTAGATTTACCGTTAGAGTTTCTCGAATTTCTATTGTTATCATAGCTCCATAAAATATTAAATTTACACTAATAATTAATATATATTGAGAATTAATATCATAGAGTGTTTATATCAATACTCTCTCTAGTGTTTAAAAAAATATCAAATATATTTAATTTCCAAGATGGATATTAGTGATTTCCTAGGGTTATTTTGAATGTCTATGTGGCATTGTATGTGTTAAAAGTTTAGCTGCTTAATTGTACACAGGTGACTCGAGTCATGATATTGATGTAGGCTTATTTTGAGTTATTACATGAAATGAGTAGTGGTATTTATGTATAAGTATTATGTTTTCTATATTAGTGTTTAATTTGATTCTGGATCGGCTAATTCCATTATGAATGAAAATTTTTATGCATTAAGCAAAAGAAGCATACTATTGTGCTAATATTTGATATTTGTGAATAATTTTTTATGCTAAATTCTCTATCCAGGTGAGTAAGTATTGAGTATCATTAGAGTTTACGACAAATCCTAATTTCAAACGCTTTAACGATATACTTTACTATAATAAAATAAATGAGACTATTATTCATGTCTATTAAATATTCTTCTGTAATAAAATAATGGTATTAGTGTATATTAGCATATATATATATATAGTAGGTGATTAAAAAAGTGCTCTTGTTATATATGACTAATTGTAAGTGAGTACAATTTATAATCGTTTCATGTAGGTTACAATACATGGTCTGTAAATTTTAATAGAGTTAAAATCTATATGTATATTATATATAGGTATATTACCGTATAATGAGATTAGGAAGACATAGTAAAGTTATAGTGATATATAGTATATATAATATATATATATATATAGTAATATTAGTCGTAGGATAGTTGTATAAATTAATTAAACATAAAGTAGTTAAAAAATATTATCATTATATATCATTATTTATTAATTAGTCAAATGTATGTGAAAATCTGTGTGCTTTTAACTTAAAACACTTTTGAAAATATATATGCCTCATTAGGATTTTGTGTGAGAGTGTATAATATAAGTGTATCTAAATAAATGGCCTTACGTTTACCCAGTATCATTTGCGGCAGATTGTTATATTCAGTATATATATCGATGTTTATCTCACTGCAATATATTTCCAGGGCGCTCCTTCTAGTTGCAAATATATCGAAATATACATTTCATGTTAATCTGATATATATTTATAATGAATCAGGTTGAGAATATTGGGAGAGGAGAGCATATCTATTTTGTGTGACTTAAAAAGATTTATTGTTAGCTAGTGTTTTTTTTGATTATAAAATTTTGCTAAGATTGTTAGCACTCTTTATTCTAGCCCCTCACATATTCAGCAAATTTTCTTCTCTATTTCCCATTAATATTTATATGAGTAGATGATTAGAGTAGTTCTTGTTCAGGTGGTGCTTTGACATTAATAGTGAAAGATTTCAAGTATTATGCTGTTCTACAGAATTTCACCTTGTTTCGATAGCGTTTTAGCATTTCTATTAAAATGGAAATTGTTCTATCTTCCTGTGCAATAATTGAAAAAAGCGTGTTTCTCTCTTTATGGCAGCTAACTGACTCGTTCAGTACAACTCTTCTATCATATCTTGTTCTTACTAATAAGGATTAAACATTAAATAAAACACTGGATACCAAGAAAGGTGAAGACCCTTGTGCCCAGTGAGATTTGCTGTTTTGAAGTGTCTTAATACTCCTGATGAGTTTGAGGTACTTGCAAATCGAAGTTTATTCGTGTAAGTATTAATTTTCTACAGTTTAGTCTTAAAATATGAAACTCCTCCGCTCTGACTACTTCCTAAGTTTTCAGCTGTATTCTAAGCTACCATAAACTTACTTATTTAATCATACATTCTACCCATTAAATATATTTGAGATCAAATTATTTTCATTTATCATAAAATACATATATCATTTTATTACTAATATCAAAATTATATTCAATATTCTAATACTAATAATATTATGTAGAAAAAAATATCAATAAATCCGCAAGTATATAGTTATCATATGGGAATCATTTACTACAAAACTTAAATATTTTTAAAAACTAAATAATAATATTCATTTGATATTAATAAATAAATTATGTATGTCTCAAATAATTAATATTCCTTTTACTCTTTACCTTATTTATATATCAAATTAAATAGCTATGGAGACAACAAATCTCCAATTTCTATACTAGCTCTTTTTAATATTTACTCTGCTTGATTTCTTGTTATTGATCTGTATTTGAGATGAATAATATAGAGCTCAGAAGAGAAGTACATCATAATAATAGATAGATAATAATAAATTTAGATAATAGAATAATTTAAATTGATAATTATTGCAACTTTAATAGAGTGATTTCCGTTTAAACCATGAGAAATGGTTGGCAAAAACTCTTTAGGAATTTTTTCTTCAAGTATTTGCCATTATTAGCAGTCAAAGCTTCAATGATTCATTGTTCTATAATATAAATTGCAGAGGTCTTTTCAAACATTCAACTCTTTCTAGAATCAAATCAAATGTGTGCTATTCCACCTTTGTATTAACATCTTGAAATTGGAATAAGTGGGCTTGCAAGATGTGGATCCAACTCTCCTTGAAAAATTTTGTAATTCTTTTAAATTCATTACAGGCTTAAAAACTGGAATATTTTGATAAAATGTGTAAATACAATAATATTCCAATTATATACAATATTACCTTTTAAATGATAAATAAATCCCAACTACAATTTTTACATGTTTGAAAGTCCAAAATAAGAAGCATCTGTGTAAATAAACAAATTCATGAAAGTTGAGCTGTAAAGTAACCTATATACAAGTAAAAAATAAAAATCTCTTGTGCTTTCTATCCTCCCTAAGCGTACAATCATTTTACCACAAGTTTTTCCATGTTATTCTTAATAGATAACCAAATACTCGAATGAGTGATATTCAATTGAGATTATTGTTTAGGATGGATAATTACCCAATTATATTCATCATAATTTCAAACTCATTTGATTTAATATTCCATGAAATGAGAACTCTGAGGAAATTACTTGCAATGGATACACAGTCTACATTTATATAACTCGCTGGGTAAGCCAGAGTGCAGTTAAAGAAATAATGAGTCGTTTGAATTATATTATTGACTACTCATATATATATATTATATTATAGTAAATTATAATATCTGATAATCCTTAGATAACTTCTTGAATACTGCGATTCCATCGGATGTATTTGTATGTAGATTTTATATAATATATATATATAGTTTAAACATAATTTCTCTACATAATATATATATTTATCTCTACTTGAGACTATGATATTATTTGTTTAGTGAATATGAATGTAGGCAGTTATATAGTTTCTTATGAAATTCACCTTTCTCTTCTTAGAATGTGATAATGGCGTATATACTCATATTTAGCGTCTCTCGTATCATATCATATTTTATCTCTAATAGATTTGTGTAGGTCAATAATTGATAATTTAGCCAAATCTTATTATTTTGAGTGATGAGAAGAAACTCTCCTCTCAAACTCACTTTAATTTCAGCTGTTTGATTCTGATTATGCTCTTTTGTTGATTTCTCCCTAGGTTCTAGAAATAAATACAAGTAACTCTCCCTTATATATTTTACTATGTATATAAATTTTTTAGGATCTCCAGCATTATCTCTGCAATGATGATTTTCCAGATTAATGTTCAATGTAGTTGGTACGTTAATATATGTACATATAAAATAAGATTATTATTATGTTGAAAGTATATAAAATTATAATTTATTTATTACTATTTATTACAGTTAAATAGGATAAGTTCATCAAGAATAATTCCGTTTACCGGCCGGTAAATTTTGTGTGATTCCGGCTAATTCCTCAGGTTCCGGTACCGGAACTGAATTAAATTTTACTCAATTCCGGTGTTAACACCCCTTATAATATATTAATAATATATATATATATTAATATATATATATATACTATATATATATATATAAATATATTATATATATAATTATATAATATAATATATATATATAATATATATAATAATATATATATATATATTATATATATATATATAATATATATATATATATATATATATTAATTATATATAATATTATATATATAATATTATATATATATAATAATAGTATTAATTAAATTATACTATATATATATTAAATATATATTAATTATATTATATATATATTAATAATATATATATATATATATACAGTTATATATTGTTTTATCCCTGATGGTAAATGTACAGAGGAATAATAAAATGATGAGAAAAGTAGAGAGATAGGGTGATGGTATATAATTACTAATAAAGGTAAAATTAGATTTTGCTTGTACTGTAGCTGAATAATACCAAGGTGAAAGAAATCTAATGTGAAAGTAATAGAATGTGAGTGTTATGGCATTGAAATGTTGTATATTATATATGTATGTATGTGCTTGTTGACAATATAGTGTGAGAAGAAATGTAATAGTAGGGGGGGTAGTAGTGGAGAGAAAGAGTTGTTGATTTCTGATATAGAGTGATATGTGATAATCAGAGCTGTTAGGGTTGGAATTTGTTTGTTTGTGTTAATGATAATCTACGTATACTATTGCTTATATATAATTATTTAATTGAATAAATAAATATATATATTGTATATTATTTATGTAGTTAAGTTGTTAATAATTTATGGGGTCCATCCGAGGGTACATAATATGAAGAGAGATGATGCATTATTTATATGTGAGATAATCAAATTGAATAGATTATGGATGAGGGTGAATTAAGGAGCTTATTAAGGACTGCATTGTAGTTGGGCGACCTATATGGTTGATATAGGTATATTAGGTGATTCAAAAATAAAAATAGTGAGTTAATTGGATATAAACATCATAAACATTCTTGAAACTCTTGGAAATCTCACAACCTAATGGTTGGTAAGGTGGTTTCAATTTATTTTTGAGATGAATAAAGAGGTGTGTGTGTGTATGTAATACTTATTTTAAATTAAATATCGAAGACTAAGTTTATTATATTGATGATAATGATATTTGATTGGATGTTATAATCTAGTGATGAGGGTTGTGATTATGGGTATTATTCAGATACTTTAATTATGTTTTAGTTAGAGGTTTAAATGTTAGTGTGGGAACTTGAATCTAGCGAGCAAAGATAAAAAGGAAGAGTAAGTGATTTGAGAATAACAAGGAAGCAACTAAAAGTAATCAGGACAAGAAATTAATGTAAGATGAGCTAGTTTGAAATATTAATCACGTTGTCAGTAACAAGATGAAACTAGATTAACAAATTCTTTGAACTAATGAAAAGTAAGGTTGTTTTCGTCGTACACGTTATATGAGTCGGTGTGATTTAAATCTCAATAAATAAAGATTGCTGATAAAAGTCAATTAATTAAACAGTGTGCGGAGGAAATAATTAACGAATAAAAAAAAAATCTATAAGAACCCTCCCCCCCCTAAAAAATCTACCTTTATAAGAGATATATAAAGGTAAACTTATATCATTCTAATTTTGTGGGTTATAACATTGAAAATTTGAAAAAAGAAGTAAAATAATAGTTCAAATATTATATCAGGAGAGATCTATGAAGATTATCATTATCAAAGAAAAAAGTATTATTTAATTGACATGTGATGGAAAACTATTAAATTTTGGCGTATATTATGGGCAAGTGGTGAAAATCTCCAACAATAAATTAAGTTGATATTTGAATAGGTAAATTGTGCTTACAATGGACTGATTAATAATAGTAATGTGTAAGATATTTATGTATGAGATAGAACAACTTCAAATATAACAGTTCTGCATGTACTAATTGGCTAAATAATAGTAAAAGAGTAGTGATTAGGAATTAGTGTGTATTATACATAAAACTAGATAAGTGCCTTATAAAAATATAACATATTTAGGGTAATTGAGTTACAGAAACAATATTTTCTTTTAGATAACATGAGAAATATTGAAGAATGGTTTAAATCTTCAGTAATAGGTATGATAATACTGTTATGAAGATGATCAAGAATGGAGGGATGAATTTGGTGATTGACTGGATCTGAGGAGTTTATGTGTAATAAATGAACTTTAGGGTGATAGGGGTTAGGGGTGTATATTATTTTTGTAAAGGATTAGTAAGGAGATAGTAGTTAAAAGTTCCCTATATATTTATATTTCTGAGAGAGGAGCTGTTAAGCTACAAGTATATTTAGTGGGAAATTTAAAGCTTTATGAATGTTTGTAGGGATAGAATAATTATGTGCATTTGTAGTATTATTTGGCTGAAAGAGTGACATGAAGTTGAATAATCATGTAGGGATCTGACTTTGTGAGATAAGATCAGGTGGCATATTAGATAAGTAGATAGAGGATGGAGATATAAAATTTTATTCTAGTTAAAAACAAATGATTTAGTAAATAATAGAGGAGATAGAATGGACAATATATAAATTATATTGTTATTATAGAGGTGTTATGACTATTGACATATAAGGCATAATGACGGGTAATTAATAGTCGAGTAGCTTATTGGTGAGCATATTGTTAGATATACCCAGAGCTTGGTGCCGCATCACTTAATAATTTATTTTAAAGTGCTTACCTTGACGCCTTATTAGCCGCCGACCTAAGACGCCTAGTGCGACCTTAATGCGCCTTATATTATTTTGTCACAATCAAATTTACTGACTCTTTGCAGCCTATGCGCTCTTGTGTGATATGGACACTTAACTGTGCAGAATGATTTTTTGTATGCCCAGGTGCCTAGTTTCTAGTCATAAATTTATTATGCAATATATAAGTAAAAATTTATAGTCTTATATATGAAAAGCCATGCTTTTTATATGGAAGAAAAACACATTATATTAAAATTTTTGTAATATTATAAACACTAAGCTAATAGTAAATTAATCTACACATCTCTTCCTTCCTTCCGATGTACCTTTGTGGTCCATATTATAGTTATCTTCGCCCAGGGGAGGTCACAATCATATACGTGAATCGCTATGCATGAAGTTGCATAAATTTTTTTACAGAGTCACTAAAAGTTAGTCAAATTTTATTGTAGTTAAAATAACTCTATCTAGATACTAGTTATATTATAATATATATATATATATTAAAATTAATATATTAATATATATATATATATATATTAATATATATATATTATATATATATAATAATATTATTAAATATATATTAATATTTAATATATATATAATATTATATTATAATATAATTATATATAAATATATAATATATAATATTATATATATAATATATTTATTAATTATATTATATAATATATATAATATATATAATTAATATTATATAATATATATATATATATTAATAATATATTAATATAGATATTAATATAAATTATATTAAAGAGTTTTTAACACTGGTTTTTATATTTAGAAATGATACTAAAGTTAGCCTCATGCTTATATAAGTTTTTAACTTTTAATGAGTTAAATAATAAAAATATAGCTTTAGTATTACTATAGTTTCGATAGGTGCTTGTGAGGCTTATGTGGGTCTCAGTGCCGGCGCTTTTTTAAAAATTGTGCCGCCCCGATACAAATTGATAGTGCGCCATAGGCGCATATGTGATCGATAGATCTACGGTGGGAGGATTGTTAACCATATGAGCTGGCGCAGGATTGCCCAGACCTTGCTAGGGGTAATAGTGTGTGTTGGTAGCGTGGTCTTATGAAAGCTATGAATAGAATTCAAAATAGTTGTATGACGGTATTGTATAGAATTATATATTATTATTAAGTTAATAAGGGTTAATAATGGCGTACTTGTATCTAACATATTCTCTAGCCAATCCCGCTCAATATCATCACACGTCAATACTTGTAATTTAGTAACTCTTTATTATGTATACTGCCACTTATTTTTCCTATTTAGCCATAAGTGATGGAAATTGTAGAACAATGATTTGGTTATTTCACCTATACTTAAGATAATTTGGATATTGATGTAATCTATATGGTTGTTGATCTTCTTACTAGCGGATGATATATTCCCACAGTTCTACCATTCCCGCGTCTGTAGGATTGAGGATAACCTTCAACGAAGGTGTTTTCTGGTTGAAGAAGTTGGGGTTCTGGGAGAATTATCCCACAGCTTTATAGTATAGATTGATTAATACGGCTATCTAGTGGTTAGTGTCTGGCAGTATTCATACTTATATCTTTGAGGGAAACAGCCTATATTTTGGATAAATAATAAATTGTAAATTCTAACTTGCTACTTACCTCAAATTCAGGTACAAATTATGACTCTGCCATGATCCTAAATACTTCTTCAGTATTAATAATATATACGACATAGTTGAGTATTACTTGTTATGAACATTTCCTACTTCCCACCCACTCTAGTTGTACGATTAAATCGCTCTGAAGTCCTTGAGTGATACTCTCTCGGGCTAAGAATTCACCTCGTCTGTTTAATGAAATAGTACATCCTCCCTTATACAGTTCCTAAGCCGTGTCTAAATAGGGTACGTGTTCGCCTGTTGTGAATTTTCTTTGATTTAGATATTTCTCAGTCTGGTGGAGACAAGATAAAGTGTCTAACGTCTTCACTTCTCTTCTTGTCTGTAGATTTAGTTGATTCTTTTAGTTGAATTCTACTAGGATCCCCATGAAGAGTAACGATTTTTCTTGCTGTCATTAATATCCCATACTGATGGAATCATCTCATTTCGTAGCCATAATGCCAAGATGTATCTTTCCTGAGAAGTGTCAATATTCATTATCAGACATAAAGGTCCTGTGAAGATATGAACGAAGTGCGAAGGACGCTCCACCTGCCAGTGTGAGGTCTTATCTAGTGCTGTGTGGGCGATTTTTATTTAGTTAGGGGCTCTCTCATCAGAACTCTCAAATGCATAATTTCTTTATTCTATCCTCGTGCTTGAAATAGTAATTCTATATATATTCTTTATTCACTTTATCTTGAGTTTATTAATTAGTTTTTTTCTTTTTACATCCGTGTGTTATCTTTTTATATTTTCCAGCCTTATTTTTTTTAGTGTAGATAGGTACTTAGTAGAAAATGTATGATTTTGAAAATGACGAGCAGGAATCAATGTCGTATCTTTTGGATATTTTCTTGTGTAGTCTAAAATTTAAAACGAACCTAATGATCCTGATCTGCTCATAAATCCTAGTCAATGTGAAAAAAAGATATGCATACGATCACGGAGCGTACCTAGCCGCTTTTCGGTATTTGTGTAGTAGGGTGCTAGCCCTTCGTTTGTGTCTCATACAATCGTAAATAATTACATACAGATTATAATTCTCTGTGTGTTTGTATCACCTTGTATTTTATCCATTTTTCACAATTATGGTCCAATAATATATATCCACGTTATGTGACGATGAGCAAACTCATCTATTAGGTATAATATATATATTGTGTGGGCGTTTCGTGTAATACCCTTCTTCTATTATAAGCCTTTTAAAGAGTACATTCTTGTATTTGAATGATATCCTCAAATGACCTAACCAAGGTTATGTAGGAGTTGAATATTAAATGATGTACGTTCGATGTTTAAATAAAGTCTACATCATTTATATATACCTAATTATACATATTCTTCGCTGGCTTCACAGTGTATGTTACCAGCATTATATATACATGCCAATATGGTATATTTAAGTTATAAGTAGAAAGTTGAATCACGTCTCTTGGTTCTCAGATAAAAAAACGATCTAATGTATATGTATATATATAGTGTCCTTCTGCTTTTTTCGGGATTTTATTAAATCCTAATTTATCCCTTTGAAAGATCGAGTATTATTATTACTATATATATATGTTAGTATATGTATTCTCTGGTCATAATATTATTACTGATGAAGTGGTACATAAAATAGATTTTTATGTTAGTGAGTCGATAAGATTGGCTCTGTGGCTGGTATATTTCTCAAAATACTGAGTTACAAACTCTTACTTAAAGTGAGCAGCCCAGTATTATTCATAAGATCATTACTTCGTTTGTCCTCTCTCACATTACAACGCTTTTCTGGACCACAAAATTACCATAGCAGTATGCTGGTGTTTTAGTAATGAATCTGGATGCTCCGTGCCTATGAGATTATGGTACAATGATCGTGCCAATGTGCTGTTTCTCTGTTATCGAGTGTAGAAGGTGGCCATTCTTATTTCTGCAATTTCAAGTCAATACTGGCTGCGGCGGCGAACTTCGATGAAAAGGAATCGACATTGCAAGGGTAGGGAGAAAGATCTTAAGAGAGAGAGGGTATGGATAACTGTGGATAAAGCGGTGATTGTATGATTTTATGTGCGTGTATTAGTGATAGAATTACTTTATGTTGTCTATGAGCGTCGATGGCGTGAATAGTATCATGTCTTGCTCTCGGCTCACGTTTAGATGATTGCGCATGGATCAAAACTCAGTGTCGGGTATACCCTTCCTCATACTTTTTCAATAATATTCCAATCAACTCATGTATTCTCTCAAGTTGCCAGCATCATACGATTAGAGGTATCCTGCCAGGTTTTTGATGTTCAGACTACCTAAGTTGAAATACATTAAGATATCTGGCTTCAGAATAAACCCTTCGACTTATTTACAGGTAGGAGCCAGAATTGTTGCCTAACTGGAATGTTACTGCCAAACAGTGAAGGTAACTGTTTTCCTCGTATGTGGTCCCGGACGGTTGAATCTCTTGAGAAGCTATATCTATATCTCTATTTCGTGATTCACGAATGTCATGATCTCCTCCTCAAGTCCAATCGGTAATATCTATTGGCTTTCTTACACCTTTCGTGTGTTCTCTCTTGTACTATTAATAATTGGTAACCTTTTTATTCACTATGCTACATATGAGACTCGTGGCTGGGCTACAGTTACTGTTTGACCACTGGTCTTCCCCATAACTGTGGTGTGCCATGCATAAATGTCTCCTCAATATAATGATATCAACGTATCAAGCAACTGTTCTCCTCAAACTTTTCAAAAGTCGAACTGAGACATAAGCCACCTCGGAGCTTACGTCGATATTAGCATTTCCTGTAGAAGTAGGTAGTGTAGGAGTAGTGCACCCCAGCTACGGCAAGGACCCCTTATATACTGCATACGCCACTTCAACTTTTATTCTATGCACCTCAGTGCGTCCGGAATTACCTCGTGCCTGCAGACTCAGATGGCATTGAGCACGAGAAATAGATTTATCTATGCACCTGGTGTCTCAAACTATCAAACAATGGAGTATCTTCGATCTCCTCAGTTCTCTCTTTTCTCTAGGCGCTAAGTCAGCAACACTATCTCTCACTAGCTACACTCGTTAGCACCATTGCCTCATTCTGGGGGAGGGTTAATATATCCCTTGCATACCCACTATTCGTGCTAGCAAAAGCTCAAAAGATGTTCAGTTCATTTGTCTGATAACATTCAACAACGTTCACTTTAGGCCGTCTTCCTCCTCAGGCAACAATACAAATACCACGTGGCTTTGTCTCAAATTCATGAACTCTCAAAAGTTGAAGTCTAGTCTTGTGTTAATAGTGCCCCGCCTCTCGTCTACAGCTATTGCCTTCTTATTGGGTCCTTCACCTATATGCTAAATAATAAACAACGATTCGATAAATTGTGCCATTTTCTTATTTAGCTCTGATCTGCACATTTCTCTTTAAGCATCTTTTCAATGTTACATTTGAATTCTTTCTATTAGTTTACAGGACTCACTACTGATACTCATCTGGTAATATTGAATACACTGACTGAGGTAAAAATAATTTCGTGTTATTTTATGGTTTTGAGCATTTTTTTAATACCGTCCCTCATCAAAGTTTTTATGTTAATGTCTCTCATTGTCATCAATATCTCTTTGGGGAAACACCTAATCTCATGAATAGATTGATAATACTAGACAATCTATAGTTATTAACCTTTATATATCTGGCAGAATATAAGTAAATAATGCTCATTCTCAGTGTATAATATAGAGTGGAGTAGTGAGATATAATAATACTGCCTTGACTGAAAGAAGTAATTATCCATTACGTTGTGGCATATTTATTATATTTGTGGGCATCTTATCAAATGTATGTTAATAGAAAAAGACGTAACTGATCTGTCCTTCAAAGATGGTGGTGTGATCGGGACCTACAGTCATTGATGACTCTTGAAATGGCTCTTCGATATATGATCTGGACTAATAGTAATATAAGAGGAACCTTCTTCATCGATACTCCCTTAATCTGTAAACATTAGTTCTAGTAATCAGATAATTGTAACAAGAATAAACATATAGTTCAGTAGTCATAATACGTTCCTGATTAATATATAATAATTTGGCCAGAAAAATTGATACTGTAGTTATTATTTTTTCCTCAATTGTTTTCTTTGAATATATCTCACTGGTGGACCTCCAAAATGACTTCGAGTACATTAGCTAGCACTCCACTCTACTTTCTGTTCCTATATATTATAATACTCCTTATTTATAGGTGATATGCAACTAATGTATAACTAATTCTGCCAACGGATGTATTACTCGAACACCTCTATATATATACATTATATATAATTATACATTCTCTTAAAATATATTATTATTTCATCCTTTCAACGGTAATATCTCTCCCATATATCTTTGAGAGTAAATATTATCAATCACATATATAATGAGTTCTCTGTCTTTATTGATAAATATTCCATTTATGCATTCAGCACGCAATTATATTTAATACTTCATATCAAATATCTAGCACCTATCTCGAGCACATCCTTTCTATATACCTTCTCATATTCTCATATAGTATTTCATGCCGACTTACTTTTATGATGAAATGATACTCTTATACGTTATTTTAGCATGGAGCAATGTGCTACTCCTCTCTTTATCGTTATGGTTCCGCTACTTATATATTAAGCTGTATTCCTGCAACACTTGAAATTATTATATACTGCCTCGATGAAGTGCCAATATATTTAACATATTTTAGATGTCATCCATGTGGACTACTATTCCTAGTTCCGGAGGCATTTACGGTATCCGCGTGTCCTATAGTGACTTTTATTTTTAGTTTACACTCAAACCAATACCACTAAATTTTTCTCCTTTTTTCTCACAAAATAAACTATCATATCTAATTTGTATATTATAATAGTGAATGGTCCTGATAATACTCTCTGGGTTCACTTTTTGCTAAACGTAAATACAGCACTATTCCTTGTGTACACACGCGTGCTGTATCTCTTGTTCTCATTATTCATCACTTCATAGGTGATATAATTATGACGAATACTTGTTTTGCCACCTTTGTTAGATTATCGGTTCTATTCTTCCATTTTCTGAGCATATGTCAAAACTTTATTTATCTCTTCCCTTTCTAGTTATAAATATAAATCTATGTATTACTCAAGGATCGCTACTAGCTCTAGCTTTTGTAAATACTTTTATTATTCGTTCCATCTATGAGGATGTGCGATTACAAACATACAGACTTAAGCTCAATAGCAGTAGAGAGAGGTGATTAAATAAGACTAATCTCCTTTATCTTTGAAAGGTAGAACTGGCATTCCCTGTCTTCTCGTAGCCTTGTATCATTGTTAAGCTATTGTAATAACTCTAGTGGACACTGAGTCACTCCTCCATGGCGAGGTTTGGGCTAGACATTATGAAGGTGATCGAGTTAAATGGACCCTTCGATATGGCCATAGTCGGACAAAATGGTGATACTCAATGTAGCACTACCACTGATTAATTTAAATTGTATATGGATGGGCTATATGCACAACATGGCTTTTGAGCTAAGTGGTGTGCTCTGACGGATAGGTTATTACCGCAATCGAAAAATTAGAGGAGGTAAGTGTTAATCACGTGGTATTTGCGAGTCGACATTTCGTCTCTGGCCGCTATCTACGTATTCCTAATACTGTATGTCTGGATGGTTGTTGGATTTGGATTTTTTCAGATCTTGTGTGGCGAATTACAGTCGAAGAGACTACCTCTGTTTAGGGTATAGATTTTGAGTATTTCATACACGGCGGTTTTAGCGCAACTATCAAATTGTGTAAAAGGATTAATAGCCGGTAATCATATGTTATTATGACTGATGACTTATACAGATGATCAGATTACGCCGTATGACTTATATAAGTATGCTTAATGGGTTAAATGGTGCGTTATAAATAGCTAGTCAGTTTTGAGGAGAGTTACTGTGATGTGGAAGTCCCATCGATCTATTGAAATGGTGAAGCATTCAATTCTGCTAGGAGAAGAAGTATCTTGTACTCCTTGAGTCTTTCCAGACTCTCCTTTTACGATACTTATTCTGATATGGTTGATGAGAACGGAGCGTGTCCGGTACTATCTGTATTTCGGATAGTCTTCGTTACGTGAGTGTAGTTATTGTAAGTGTTGTGAGCTCTCGCGTAAGAATTTGTCGCTACGTGTTATGCAAAGTGAGAGATTTTATCGTGTTGTTCAGGTACCTGCAGTCTCTCTCGAAAGCTGCATATGTGTCCATGCGTGTCCAATAGATCATCTGTTATGAGTAAGCTATGCATCACAACTTTCGGTCTCCCGAGATCATATGATCTTGCATAGCTATGCGGATCTCTCGGTGTGGTTTCATCGCCTGATGTGGTTTCATTGCCATTTATAAATTTGGTCTATTGCTTCGATTGTTAAACTTGGTGTTGCATAGTGTAGTATGTATGGGTGTTGATGAATGGTTGATTGATTTGTAGTGAGTAACGTTGTTCCTAGATTGAGTAGTACACTAACAGTTATTGATTTTTTCTCCATTTGTTAATTTCAAAGTATTAAATGCATGATACCGCTCATTGACTTATATGTCTCATGATAATGTGCGACTTACTTGTTGTACGTGAATGGTGTGGTGGGGAGACATTCGAACTGGTGTCAATTGTGTGTGGAGACCAAAGTGAGTGAATTAGTGCTGTTACAGTTCTTAAAATTTTATAATTTTATTGAAGTCTATTATTTCATCTATATCTTTTTCATTCTTCTCTTTAAATATTTAGAGCGCAAGAACTCTTTCTTTTCAAAACTCGTTAACGTTAGTAACCTAATATTCTCTGTTCTCTCTCTCTCTCCATATATGAAGAAGCGAATTAATTAATAAGAGAATATCGATCTGGCAGAGCGTCATTATATATCCTACATTACTGCCAAGAAAAATGTGGTGTGGGTCAGTCTCATTTCTCAGATAAATTGTCCGTATATTCGTGTGATAGAGGCATTCTTTATTATCTGTTTTAAAAATCACTCTCTCGGAAACTGTCAATCTTTCAGTTCCGGACTTCTAAGGACCTATCATTATTATATATTTTGGATTAGTAACTAAGGTAAATCCCACTTTCATTTGAAATTTGGTATTTTCTCAACTCAGTAGATTTTAATCGGAGATCTCTATGTATGCTCTGATTATATATTGTTTCAATTAAATATTAATCTTATAATTCTGTAACTGTAATGACGTTAAATGAGATATTTAAAGCGATATAGATACGATAAACATTTAATCTGACTGATACTTGCCCTAGAAAGTTCTGTTCAGGAAAAGGAATCCGTGTAGCAAGTATAAGCAGACAATTTTCTGGTCTCTCGCGTACCATCATTCGTCTCTCTGACTTGTCATTTTTATCAATATCATAAGCTGAGAATATTTGAAATAGTGCAAGATGAGATTCCTAAATTGTCTCTTATAATGCGTCCGAAAGTTTGAGAACTAGCCTTCGTAAATATGTCGTTGCAGAAGATGTCAATTATCACTAGACTAATAGAGAGATCTCTCTCTCGAAAGCTTTTAACATGGAATTACGTTATAGTTAGCACGTTAAAAGGCCTGTGGCCTTGAAGTGCCGATTACCGATATTACCAATTATGATCTTCCCATGAAGCCAAATCTATGGAAAATTCTCTCCCTGCTGAGCTTTCCTCCGCAAAGGCGAATTTGTTATTAAATGCCGCGAGCTCAAGTGTTTGTTAACAATGCATCTTTCTCTCTCTACGGTTGTTCATTCAAGCGATTCCTCCAGTGGTAGGTTTATTCACATCTTTCACCTATATTTTGTTTCATACACTCTCAATTTCAAGTGTTTATTTGCTTTTCTGACTTACTACTCTACTCTCAATATATCAAGCTTATTCATTTTTAGAGGATTTTTACGGCATTCTTTACCACTCGACACATGGGATCATTGATGATTGTATCAGTACTTTGCTCTTCCGATGTCATCGCGATTCCAGATTAGTGAGAGTACATTGATAATCTATACAAGATTAAGCCATTAGATCTATATCTTGAGGTCTAGTTGGATTATTTTCTGAGGTGCACTGTGGTCATATTTGGATCAACATATTGAACAAAATTTCGTCACTTTATAGTTCTTCAGAACTTTAGAAGTCTGGTAGAACCATATCTACTTTCTTCCCATATCTGCTTCTATAATATATGTGCTTAATATTCTCTTTGGCTCTTGCGCATATTCCTTCATTTATGCATTAAATTACTCCTCTTGATTGAGAGCTCCTATCTTCTCTTCTCTAGGTTGGAAATTTATTATTTCATAAATTGTGTATGTTAATCATAGGTTAGCCTTCTACTGACCAAAATTAACTAGTGCTTTTATCATTACTCTCAAAATTCTATTGCGGTAGTCACATATTGAATATGTCTGATAACCTTTAAAAAATTTTGGATTTGTTTTGCTACTCGATTACTCAGAGATTTTCGTACTTTTTTGTCTAATCCACGGTCCACGTGGTCACATCTCAATCTAAGTTTTTCTGGGTTTATTCATTTTTGGTAATGTACTCTCTTTTGAAATCTCCAACTGGACTACACGTTCAGACAAGGATTTCTCATTAGATTAATCGAATACTATGCTCTACTCATATTTTTGGGGGGGATTAAATGTTTATATATATATAATACTTTGGTGTTTTTTTATTACTTATTATTTGAATATTATATACTTTAATGAAAGCAATATTTGCTCGGTATAATGTTCAAACCTTTACTTACTGCTTCAATATATATATTACTTTCTACATATTATTTTATATATTTATTATATAAATATATATAAATTATCATACCTTATAGTTCTAAGTTAGGGAGTTACGCCTTTCATCCATCTAAAACATCCGTATTTTATGTAATATCAATATTTTTCTATTCATACAAAAATGTGATTTCTTTTCCTTCACTCCTTCCTAGTTATTATATGACATATTATAACTCCTCAAATTATTATATCCTTTTCTGAATTCTAATGTGAGAGATGAAGATGTAATAGATGTAATTGAGCGGAAAAGGATATATGTCGAGATTAACAGCAAGAGAGAAAGATTTCTTGCGAATTACATTGCTGACATAGTACTCAAAACTACGATAATGGTGAAGACGAGGAAAAGGTAGAGAGAGAGAGAGAGAGAGAAAGAGAGAGAGAAATACTTGGCTGGAATGTTTGGTCACAGAGCAGCGATAGTGAAAATCCTTTTTAAAAAAAAGAAAAGAAAAAAAAAAAAAAAAAGAGAAAACGAGGGAAAAAAAAGAAAGATAAATGTAATTCTCAAAAAAGACTACGAAATAGCATGCAGAAGCGAAAAGAAGACAAAAAGAGGAAATACAGATATTGATGACGTGTAAGGAATATCATTAAGAAATAACAATTATATTTATCAAGGGAAATGTAAAAAAATATATAAAAAGCCAAAATAGGACATTTTTAAAATCCTTTTGTGTGTAAGGTAATCATGTTAGATGGAACTAATTGTATCCTACGTAGCCTTACTCTCTCTTAGAGAGTGCATCTCCTATTAGAAATATTAAAAAGGTCACATCGTTTAAAATAAAAAATAGATTTCTATTAATTTTGCTTTTTTATTTTTTTTTATAGTTATAAAAGAACTCTATAAGAAGTATTATTATTATATAATTTAACCGCATCACTAGATGGCATGGTAGTCGTAGTAGTCTCCCGGCTATTTCACGGGGAACTACGGTATTATATATATAGGTTAGTAATAAGTGACTATAATTGCCCACCCATCCCGGGGTCTCCTCAGTGTAAATACCCGGCTCATTATTGGTATTATTGGGTGAGTCGCGGGGTTCCTCAGCTACCCTCCCCTATACTGAGTGATAGTGATAGGAAATAACGTCCCTTAGTTGTTACCCCGTCGGCTCGATTAGCCCCCTATTACATTGCCGTGATTTTAAGACTCTATATAACAAATAATAATTATATTAGTGATTAGTAATACTGATATTAACCGTCATCGTCTAATCTCGGCTCAAATATATCGGCAATAACTTTTTTTCATACGTTACATGTCATCGTCAATTATTTTGCCGATTAATATTTATATACAAATATAAAATTTCAATAGATATTTAATATTAATAATAATCTCTAAATTAATTATATATATTATATATATATATATATATTATTATATTATATATATATATATTAATTAATATTAATATATTTATATATATATAATATTAATATACTTAATATATATATATTAATATATACTATATATTATATATATATATATATATATATATTAATATATATATATATATATATATATATATATATTATATTATTTATTTCCAGAAAAATAAAAAATAGCCATATATTATAATTTTTATTTTATTTATTATTATTATTTTTTATTTACATTTTTTACATACAACTCATTAAAATTATATTTTACAAGATACCAAAAATGTATTTCACTATTCTGCTTAAAAGGTAATTGTTTGGAAAAGTGGAACATGAAGATATATTGATTTTTTTTTTAATTTCTCTCTTTTTATATTGATTTTCCTGACTACTAGAATTGAGTGCGCAGTGATATACATTCCAGAGTCCGAGCAACTAATTGGTGTTTCGCTCTTTTCTCTGTCTACTGTGGTAATATTCCACTACATCAACTCTGCTAGAGATTATATTCGAGATATCTGATTGAAAAAACTTAGATGATTCTCTTCTTCTGTACTTTGGAAAATCCATCATAATATCTATAACGACACCACTATCATATTATTCCTTACACACTACTACTCTTCTAATAAGGATCAACATTCATAAGCGATCATTACCCTATCCTCATATATAATATATATCTTATGTGTGGGGTAGATGAAAAATATATAATTGTACCGGACATCGTATTCCTGCGTGTCGGTAGAAGGCTACTATGATAGAATAGGTGGTAGTTGGGTTGGCTATGCTACTAACTACCACTTATCTTTGTCTCAAGGAATCTAATGTCTTGGCTCAGAGAAGGTCGTGTAATCCGACCGTAATGTCGAGTACGTTCTATCTTTCGTAAGTCGAAAAAATGTATGAATTACATATTAGGCTGAATACATATGGAATTTCAGAATAAGGATAATAAATAGTTGAGTAGAAGATGGAAGATGAAGGTAGATATGAGATTGTATAGATAAGGGTGACAAGTATATTGTATTTTAGCTTATAGACTGTAGTAACTGAAACATAAAGATGGAAGGAAAACGGTGAAAATGAGTGTGATACGTTGAGTAGTGTAAAAGTGTTTGAAATGTGTATGTGCTGGTGGGGAAGGAATGAGAGGGGGATAGAAAATTTGCAATATCTAGGATGAGTGACTTTGTTAGGTATAGAGAGCTATTGGTTATATGTATTTATGTTGTGTGTGTTATATTTATGACTACATGTAAAATTAAAAAAATATATAATGAGAGATATAAAATATTTTCTGGATATTGAAAATAATCTGTGACAAAAATAATTGTTATGTTGGTTGCCTATTTCAGTGATGATTCTCAAATACTCGAGAGAACAAACGAAAAGTAAAAAATCCGAAATCGAGTTTATTCATAGCGAGATGCGAGTTTTTCTGTGTCTTAACTAGTTGTATTAAAAGTGCTGGTGCCCTTTAAAATGTAAATAGAAAAATTGTAGTAATGTGTCAATATGTGTTGAAGTAGGTATAGATTTACTCTTAGTATCATAGTTGTAACACCATTAATATATCCCTATATTTTTCCCCTTATACAGGTGACATATCTTTCTTTCATTACCAGAGTACGTAACTTCCATCAGCTCTCACCTCAATAGAACTACAGCGACATAATAAACGAGCGAGGTGCCCTATTCACAGATAGCATGGAGGAGTTGTAGGTCAACGTATCAGCATCATAAAGATCCTTCATTTTCTACTCCTGATAGGCTCTCAAACTTAAACGACAGACTAAAAAAATTTGGACCAGAAATGCTACGCTATTGACATTATAATAATGAGGCAATTGATTCAGATCTGGACAGCTATCCAAACTGTTAGCAATGTACAACAACCTAAGAATATTACTTTAATACAACACTCATTTAACCACGAGCATAGAATAGTGAGAGAGATTTCCCACACTGGTGTAACCATAGAAAGGTTTGACGTATCTTTTGTGGCGCATATAATGCAGATGAACAAAGCCACCAATACACCTTAGGTCGAGAACTAGCCTGGAGAGTTGACACCACCCAAAATAATACTATAACACAAGGTGATCTTTGATCACTTACTACAGCTACAATAACTCAGTGCTACGTTAGCAGGCGTCCTAATTAACTCAAGATTGCGTCCGGGGATTGCTAAGTGACCCCTAGCTTTTAATATGATGCAGTGAAAGCACCGATATTACAGAAACATGGACTAATACATCTCTGCTTTTGGCCTTCTCGACTATCGACCTCTCTTCAACTTACGTATCTCACAATATCCATAGGCGCGGCCGCCTCGAAAGACCTAGTTCAATGCCCACTGATACACTTTCGTCCTTTAGCAATAGGTCCGAGTAGCTCAGTACTCCATACAAGGGTGGATGAGGATCATCACTCCTGTGATAGTAGACTGAGTCAAGACTGCGTGACGAGTGAATAAATAGTCGCAAAGCGAGTCCCTATGAATCTGACAAACGTACCCAAGTATATACCATGTTGAGAGCACAACAACTCTTAAAGCAACCGTCGTACCAGATCATGAGATCATGCTGGGTTTCCAGAAGACAATTTTTCTCGTATAGGTTAGATGTTTAATGCCGAACGACCTCTTATTTCTTTTATGTTGTACCAAGTGCTCACAGATCAGAGGGATTATATATGAATCTCTGCGTGAGAAAAGAGATATAACCATATAAATTAGATCTCTGGATCATGCATAATCTTTGAGAGAAGAGATTTTGCGAGCAAAACTATAGCGTGGGATACCTCAAAAAAGAAATAAATTTGTAAAATTATCAAAAGGGTTTAGAAATCAACCCCATCTCGTGAATATGCTCACAAAATATTTGGACAATGTGTCAGCGAGTCGATTTAATACATGGAAAGAGGATATAAAAGAACAGAGATAGATAGGCGTCTCATTAATATCAAAATAATGAAAGTTAAAAAAGATGGAAGTATAACTACATCTTGTACATAGAATTTGAAAGATAATTGTGCACCAAAGGGCCTCTAGTATAATTATTCATATCTAGGTGAGCATTTGATGTGATAGGATTAGAGTTATAGATGGTTATGGATGATGAATAGAATCATATTAATGGAAAGTTAGAATAATAGTAGGAGAGATTAGTACTAAGATATACCCTTAGTAAGGAACACCTCATCTAATTGACAGAAAATAAAGATAGTAAGTCGCTATATAACCCTAATTAATCAATACTAAAGTACCGATATTAAGATATTATGAAAAGATAAGTGAAGACATTAAATATATAAGCTAAAGAGTAATAAGATGAGTAAAACCCAAAAGAAGAGCTTGAGAGTATATAAGCTATTTATAATATATATTAAGTGTAATCAGTATTAGTATATGCCTAATTCTCTCGATCAAATGATAATTTTTAGGGGATATATGTAAGCGCCACCACGCACGTCGCCCGTTTAAGTTTCCATAAGAAGCTTTAAATAAACCATTTAAATCATGATTAAATAATCGAATATAGTATATCTCGGACTCAGATATGAAATACCTAACTAGAGTATGCGGAAAGTCCATATTGGCGATGCGGAAAGAAGGGAATGAGTTTCCAGATAATCTTAAAAGATATAAGTGAGTAATAGTTGAGAATGGTATTCAAAGATCTATGATAGATTATAACAAGTGATAAGCTATATAGCGTACTATAAATTAGCTAGTATGGAATCAGTAGCGGCTTCTTTATGTTCTCGTGATAATATATGATGATTGTGACATTAGTGCGAGCTTTTCTATAATACATACTGAGGGAAAGTTTAGCTTATATAATATATATACGGTCCATTGAGACGATAATAGAGAGATATCTATCTATCTATCTTATCATTTATGAAGTTAGTAATAATATATTTAAAATGAAGTAGTAGGGATATTCGCCACGACGGAAGCAACCACTCTCATATCTAAACTATGGGGAGGTAAATATTTGCTACAATCTTGCTGAGCCATCCGTCTTCGTAATTCTTTCAAGTAGATTTCAAGCGCTATTGCACCCTAATCATTATAAGTAATCACTAAGGTACATAGACATAAGAATACAACCTTTGAAGTAGGAGATAAGGAGGAGGTAATAAGAAATACTAGAATCGATCTTAGGTAGTATTTGTAGTTTAAGTGGAAATATATACAGAGGCCCGATAGAGTAATTGACATTTTTTCAGTTGTAATAGTAGATTAAACAACAGAACCATTACATAAGAGTGATAAAGTAGAGATTTACATTAATTTGCAGAAAGTTATTTGGCATATAGAGTCAAGAAATAGATTTTGATCTCTAGTATAGGAGAACTCAAGATAGTTAATTGCGCACTTTCTTAATGTATAAAGCTATATATACACTGCTATTTACTTCGACTTTTGAAAAGAGATTATGATGCCTGTCAACGATTTCATAAGATCTGAATGTGAAAAATATTGGTGAGAGTGATTGTATATAGAGAACGAGAAGATTTTTCCTACCCCCCTGGATACGCACTGTCATCTAACCTGTAATAGGCCTATAAGAGAACAAGCACCTAATCGATTAACCATGGTTTATATGAGGAAGAGAAAGGAATTTAGTTTGAGAAGGAATGAACTTGCTATATCTATATATATATAATATATAATATATAATTATATATATATATAATATATTATATATATATATATATATATAAATATGATATTATATATATATATATATATATAACCCATCATATCGTACATATTACAGCTCCCTCCTTTATAATACTTTTAAATAGTATATTTATACATATACCATTACTAATTATTCCTAACTGATTAATGTAGCCATATAAATTTTAGCTTTAATCATCTTGTCATAAAATATTTGAGTATGAAACTCGATATACATTTTTTAAGTCCCCTGGTCTATAATATTATTTTATATTATTATTTATAATACCGATATATTTGAAGAACAGTACACTTTAACCTAGACGATAATCGTTTACGGATCCACATAAACTGTATCTCCTATCATAATTTCCAAATTAATAAAACTTTTGACGCTTAATATAATTATATTTATTTCATTATTATTATTTATATATTATTATTATTTATATATTATTTATTTAATTTATTATTTAATTAATAATTTATTATTATTGTGTTATTTTATTAATTATTATTTTTAATAAATCAAATATTAATTAATTCAATAAATAAATATTTTATCATATTACCGTGCTTAAAATATTATATTTACGCGTATAAGGTATGTACACTGTGAACCCCCCTGTCATATCAGCCTTGTATATATATATATGATATTAATATTATATATATATAATATATATATTATATATATATATATATATATATAAATTATATATGTATTATATATAATTGAATATATTATTAATATTATATATATATATATTATATTATATACTATATATATATTATTATATATATATTATATATATATTAATATATATTAATATATATAATATTAATATATTAATTATATATTATATATATATATAATATATATATAAATATATTAATAATAATAATATTATAATAAATATATATATTTATATTATATTATAAATATTAATTATATATATATAATATTAAATATATAATATAATAATATATATTGATATATTATATTATATTAATTATTAATATATATATATTATAATATATAATATTAATATATTAATATAATATATTATATATATTATTATAATATATGTATAAATATATATATATATATATAATATATATATTTAATATATATTCATACATTCAATCATACCCAAATGTGGAAAGCAATTTATTACATTTCTTTTATAGCTAGCTATAACTTTATGAGTCAATAATATATATATATTAATATATATATTTATAGTGAGAAGATGAGAGTAGATATAATAGAGTATGATAGTAAGAGAGAGAGAGAGAGAAAAAAAAATTATTTCTTAAAAAATTTATTTTTTCTAAATAATCTAATCATCCTGTCAATCGTCATAATAATTTAATCAGTTTAGGTTTTTTAGAAGTCGGCTTACTTACAATAAATAAAATATTTATGAAATTTTTTATTTGTAAATCATCATAATATATATTAATGTTACTATATATAATATATATATTATATATATATATATATATATATATATATATATTAATATCTCACCGTATATATAATTTATATATTTATTATATTATTTTTATATAATTATTATTAATAATATATTATATATATAATTATTAATTATAATATACTATAATATATATATATATTTATATATATATATATAAATAATTATATATATATATATATATATATATATATATACTTATATCTATATATTATATTATATTAATATATATATAATATATATATTATATATATATATTAATTATATTACTTTACTTTAATCACTTAATAATACATAATACCTTCAAAAAAATAGTATTAATCGGATATATATATTTAATTTGTAAATTTCTTTCCATCTTTTAGTGAAGTTAATAACTCTATTATTCCTTAGTTTTCATCCAAGAAGTAATTTCTTCTCCATAATATCTGGGTATTTTGATTTTGACTGTAATATAACTTTAGGACTTTAACTTAATGCAAGGATTGTACTTTTGATTTATAGTTATTTGTAATATTTATTTATTAAGTTCGATATACGAATATTATTTATCTTACTATTCAAATCTTCTTTTTGACGTATTTGGATAAAATATGTATGGTTCATGCTCAGGACCCACCCTATTTATTGATGATTATTATCTAAGCTTCAGTTGTGGCCGCTTTGTGTAGAGCCTATAGTGGTGGTGCTGTACATTAACTCAAATAAAATATACAAATATAATAAATTATATATATATAATATATATATATAGTTATTAATATATATATTAATATTATATATATATTATATTATATTATTAATTATTAATATATATTATATTAATATTATTATATATATATATATATATATATATATATATATATATAATAATATATATATATATAATATATTATTTATATTAATATTATTATATTTATTCATAAATTATATTATATATTAATATTAATTATATTATAAAATATATTATTATTTATTATATATAATATATATATATATATATATATTATTATATTAATATAATATTATATATATTAAATAATATATATAATTATTAATATTTATTATTAATATATATTATATATATATATATTAATTAATATTATATATATATTTATATAATATTATATATTATATATATAATATATATAATTATTTATATATATAAATAAATATATAATATATTATATATATAATATTAATATAATATATATATTATATATTAATATATATATATATTATATATATATAATATAATATGATTTATGCTATCTCATAAAGAATATTTGACCATACGATGCCTGACCGCTTAGCTGTATAGGTATATTACTTATAACTATAATTGACAAAAAATGTACTATTGTACAATTAAACCTATTTATTCTAATATATCATAATTTATACCTTAAATCATTCATTTACTGATTGATTATACAATTAAAAAATCTCACTATTATATTATTATTATTATTATTATTTATATATTATTAATTATTTATATAATATATTTATTTTAATCTCTCAATGTGCTGCGGTTTCATTATCGATCCTCAATTAACAATTATTTGTATAATGTTATGTTCTTATTTTGCATTTTACTCACGGCTCGACGAATAAGCATACTCAATTATTATTTATGTGTGTGAATAAAGTTTGTATAAATGGCTAGATTTTTTATGGTGAGAAGAACTTTTTATAGGGAATATAATTTAGCTACAAATTTATATATGTTCATGTTTATTAGTGACTCTAGCATTATTTCATTATACTTTTTTGTTATATTTGTAGACTGACATAATGATGTATGCATGGAGAGAAAGAGAAGGGACAGACTCGAAGTAAAGCCCATTGAAGAATACTGAGCTTCAAACCATGATGCAATGCTTATGTAAATAAAGCCTTATCAAAACTGATTCTTAACAAAGATTTGTAAAATCAATACGTGGGATAAAGATGAGATTTGGTATATATATATCAAGCCATAATTCATTCCTAAGAATAATTAACACTTTTAAATAGTGTAAGAAAGCAGTGGCTTAATAACTTTAATAGTTATATCAATATGATATGCTCCCCCTCACTCCAGGATTCTTATCTTTTCTGCTGAACGTATCTCTTTAGATCTATACTAGGACGGGTATTATAAAAAAAAAAAAAGTTTAAATAAACTACGTAAATATTTTCGATATACACATCCATAAATACAATCATGTATAAATATATTCATATAATTTTACTGAACCATTAATATAAGTTAATAAGAATACGAAAGTTGTCATCATTCAGAATAAAAAGATGATTATATTATTTTATTATATATATATATATTATATATATTTATTATATATTTTATATTATAATATATATATCTATATAAATATAATTATATATATATATATATTATATTTAATCATATGAATTAATATATATAATAATATATATATATTAATATATTATAATATTAATATTATAATATTATATATATATATATTATCAATATATATATATATATATTATATATATTTATTTATATTATAATTATATATATAATATAATATTAATTATATATAATATTTAATATATATATTATAATATATATATATATATATAATATATACTTATATATTATATATATAATATTATATATATATATCCTATATATATTATTATATATATATATAATTAATATATATATATTAATATATATATATAAATTAATTAAATATATATATATTATATATATTATATTTTAATCTTTCTGTTTTATTGTTTTGTCAAATTCCATTTTAATTTTTAAAAAATTTTTAATTTGTAGAACAGACAAGTTCGTAATCAAGCGTAAGTTTATTGATTTAATTAAATGCGAAACTCTGAAATGATAATAATATTTATTGTTTAATAATTTTGAATGTCTTTTGATGATTACGAAACATTTTCTACACTATTTTCACATTCGAGTTTATGGTAAAGATATAAAAGCTCATAACATATAAAGAAATCATAACATAAATATAAACTCACAATACTCAAGACATTGTACATTAACTTTTCTAATCTCATATGAGAACATTCTTACACTCTCTCCTAAGAGTGGCCTCATTAAAGTCAGCGCACATCGATCTACATTTTTCGATGATCACAAAAAGAAATAGGCTCGCTCACCTTCCTTATTGTTAATACCATTTCCAGGTACTCAGACACGAGCCGAAATTTCATTTACCTCTCAGTCTATAACTCGAACACGAATTTCAGCATAGGTCACAGTGTTCGATAAGGAACGCTAACTTCTCCAATGACTTTATATATAATGGTAGTTTTGATTTTTGGAAAAATATACTTACCACATCTGCGCCTATCATAAAGGTGTACTGTAGGCATCAGTAGTACCAAGGAATGGAACTACTATTTGTATATAACATAATACCTTCATTTGGTGAACTAACTACTGTGTTCTGAGTTTCTATATGTGTTGAGCATAAAAAGAAACACATTCATATGTCTTAAGACCAAAATGTTATGTTAATCTTTTACTTTTTCCTTCTACTTCTCGAAATTCTCCCTCTTTTCTTTATTAAATCTTGGGCATCCTTCTCTAGTATCTTTTCTACCTCCTTCAGTTTTTTCTTTGTTCGAGTTAGGCATTTTTTTCACTTTTTGCCTCGTAACTATGCTCTTTGCTACCAGTTTGATAAAATTCTATCATACAAAGCAATAACAACTCACTTGAAGAAAAGTACTAAAGATGTATATAGGGACTAATCGGGCTGTACGCTAGAAGTCTTACATTAGGGGTATGTTGTTACCTGTGTTAATGTAAGACTATGGTCTGGAATAACGGGTATAGTTTTAAATTTCAATGTGTTCTGATGGACAATCGTAGGTGCGTGTTAGGTGTGAAAGGAATTGATAAAAATGAGACATGAACGTATTAAGAGTTATGTGGTGAAGAAAGGGTAAATTGAGAGAATAAATGAAACTACGTTGAGATGTGTTGATCATGTGAAAGGGATGATGATAGTCAGTGGTTAATGCGATGTTATATGATGAGTTGTGAGAATCGACCGGCGGAGAACGAAGAAAAATGGATTGAGTCACTTTAAGGATGCTGAACGGAAGAGAAAATAGAGTATGCCGATCAGAATTTCTTAATAGGATTAAATGCAGGGTTTGGTAAGGGTATGTTGTTCCACCTGGCCAATGACATGAACCCCACACTGACGAGATGCCATAGTTGAACTCTAGGGTGATTTCTGTACTCGACGAGTTCTTCACAAAAAGTATAAAGGGCGGTAATGCTGCTTTCTCTTCGACTTTCATATCCTCTACATCCTTTTCTGTTCGCGCACGTACGCACCTTACTACCCGATTCTTTATTATATTATATTATTATTATATATTATATATATAATTTATATATATATAATATAATATATATATATATTATATATATATAAATTATATATATATATATATTATATATATATATGATATATAATATAATATATATATATAATTATAGATTATACGAAGAATTTCTTCCGATGTTACTCTGGTATAGTCGTCTTGTAGTGTGTTGTTGTTTGTTAGTTAGTATCAATGTTTTTCTCTTATGTTTCTTTTAGTTTATTGATCTCTCTATTCTTTTTATCTCCTTTGGTCCTCTATTTCTGTGACGTTCTATCTATTATCTCTTCATTTTTCATTATCTTCATTAAATTCTATTAACATAAATTGGTAGCAGAGAGTAAGTATTCTGTTGTTAAATCAATTATTCTTTAATCTTAAAAAATATACTTATCTATTAAATTATTCTTTAAATTTTATAAATCTTATTAAAATATTAACAACACCGTGAAAAGGATAAGACTGATTTATTGTATTATCATTCTTTATCCGATTCTTTTTCTTCTCTAGTTTCTTTTCTTGACTTCCTTTTTCCCATAATTTATATAATTAGATTAATATATTTTTCTTTCCGAAATTCTTTATGTTAATCATCTCACTTGGTGTCCCAAATCAGTATGTCATAATTTTTCCACTTCATACAGATATTCTTCAAGGCGCAATGTCAATCCTTAGATTTCTGTTTTCAATTGCTGTATTGGATTCTAGGGCTTTCTTTATTGAGTGTATCTGTTTTACTTCAATTTCATATGTTTCATAGGTTGCTTCTTATCATACTTGCTCTTATGTAATTCGTTCCTCAAGACATTCAAGCAATGCACATTTCCGCTTCCATCGTTATCTTAACAATTCTGTGTGCTTCTTCGAATTCCAACTGTATAGACATTGCATTTACTAATCAAATATTCTTATAAATTATTAATATAGCCGACCTGTTGTGTTCCATCATCTATAATTTTCCAAAGAAAGCATCATCTGTAAGCACATTATCATCCGTATTGTTCTATTTGGTTTCATTGTTATTGCTTTTCTTCATTCATTTATTATCCTTTATTAATTGATTTTGTGTGGGTTTTCTTCTATTGTTTGGCCTTATTATTTTTTTGAATTTATCACAAAAAACGTAGATTGGATCTGTGATTTGTTGGATATCCAATTAGACTTCCATTCAAAACCGTAATAATTGTCATTCTCTTCCTTTTTCTAATTTCTTTCTTCTCTATTGAATATCCTTCATGTGACACTAACTTTTAAATACCTTATATAGTTTATTTGCTTAGAATATATTATTATTGTCCTCTTTATAATCATCCAGAAAATTATTCTTTTTTCCGAAATTGTTAAAATTTTTACTTAATTCCTTTATCATTTTGATTGTGAAACGTTCTCCGCAACATCAAATCAACATAGATGCACAATATTCCTTCTAGTTGTTTACCAGACTTATAATGATAGATGGTCTAGAGTCATATTATTTTGATACCAACCATGATATATTTAAAATCCTCATGAAGATACCAGGCATACTGCTTGCATCCTTAATCCGTATACAGTTTTCTTAATTTCTCCATATTTTATTTGTTTTCGCTTCTGGTGGAGGTTGTAAAAAAACTTCTCTCTTCATTTCCCTACCCTGCAGGTACGCTGTCTTTACATCTAGTGTTCTAACTTGCCATTCATATGCCCGAGTGATATTCACAAAAATCTTGATAGTATCCGGGGTACATGTAGGTGCCTCTAAGTGTCCATATACTTTTTCTTCGAATCCTCGTGCCACTAGTCTAGCCTTTGTAATTGTTTTCCCATTTTTATTTTTTTCTGTTACTATATCCATCTTGTGGATACTAATTTTCTGTTCTTATTATCTCTTACAATTTCTTCGAATACTTTGTTATTTTTCCAACTTATTAATTCATTTTGTTTTGCGTTTTCAATTTCTTCTTCAAGTAAGTTTGCATAATAATTCGTAACCTCTTCTTCTTGATCACCTTGATTCTCTTCTTCTTCTTCTTCTTCAGTACTGTATCTTCTTTCATCAACATTTTTCACGGACATCTTCATTGATTAATGCTATTTGATCATATTCATTCAAATTTATTCATTTAAAACTGTCATCATCCATGTCTTGGACATTATAACAAGAAGAGTACTTTTTACTTTTTGCCTTTCCAGCTCTGCTTAAAATCTTTACTCTATATCTTAATCCGTTTTCTTTATTTCGTATTTCATAAATTTGATATCTTTTTATTTTTAATCTATCTTGTGTATCCTGGTTTTCTTTTCTATCTTTTATCATTGTCACATGAATCATCTTCATATTCTTGTTCATTTCTTTTCTTCTCATTTTCTGCTGTTTCTAGTTCTTCTTCTGTTTCTTCCGGGTTATCTTCTGATGTCAACTCTATTTTATTCTTGTTATGTGTCCCAATTTTGTTGACCCTATTCACATGTACTCTTTGAGTATATCTTATTGAACCTCCTTGTTTAACTATTAGTTTTTCCATCTATTCCTATTATTTTTCCAGGTCCTTTCCATCATTTATTCTTATCTCTCTTATATTGTACCCATTCTCCTACTTGTAGATCTGCAATTTTGCTTTCTCTAATGATACTATTT
>JABUQX010002316.1:7500-19393 GCA_015478945.1 Trachelipus rathkii | reverse complement strand
TCCTCCCTCTTCTCTCTTCCCTCCTCAATCCTTCATAATACATTAATCAATTTATAAATATATCAAATAAATACATACATAATCTACTACCACCACAATACAATAACCCCACCATCACCAAAACAAACAACCCCCAACAACACCATAACAATCACCATAAACCCACCCAACAACAACCACTCATAGATAATATACGACTGTATTATAGCTAATATTAGTGCGTTAATAGAGGAGTAGAGATAATAAAAACAATATTTTCTGTATCCAATTACCAACAAAACAACAACACCCCCACGACTATATTTAAAATAGAACTCCATATATACTTACTTCAAACACATAGCAATATTTAAAATCAAATTATCTTAAATTAATATCTTACTATAACAAAACAAAAAGAACTAAAACAACTACCACAGCAGAGAATCAACATCACCTATCTCCGCCAGAACGAAGAAAAATAAAAAGACGTGCCAGATGAACCAATCATCAAGATACAAAATAAAAAGAACTGAAGCAATTATCTCGAAATGTCATGAACTTACAGGAAAACCACCAATTACAAATATATGGATTAGCCGTATAAAGTCTATTACAGCAAATGAAACAAAAAAACTCGAAAAAATTACGACCTTACAGGAAAAACAAAATCACATATTTGGACATCAGACGTATAAAAAGCTTATCTCTTATCCGCTAAAAGTCCCTCCCTCTCGTCCCCCCTTCTGAGTCCCCCATTGCTCCGAGACCCCCTAAAATATGTAGTCTCATAGGACCATTACTATATTTTCCACCTATTGGGGGCCTCGACGGCGATGGGTGACAGAAGGGAGGGCCGAATTGTCCCCCCCCCTTCGCTCCAGCGTAGAGGCCGAGAGACCCACGAACTACCTTCGGTATCAATTGCGCTCTACCTTGGCGTATTCGTTAGTTTTAGAATCATAAACGACTCTTGCATTCAATAAAATAAGCTTTTCTTCCAAGTTGAACTCCATCTTCTCTCACTCTCTTCCCTCTCGTAAGTGGTCGTACTTTTCGAGTTTTTTTTTTTACAATATCCGGTAATAAGCTTTATACGCTGATTCCACAAATACTCGTATTGGATTCATTCCTGTACAGTGGTCATACTTTTTCGATCCGCACTCCTCCTCTCCTCAGGCTCTTGCTCTTACGATAATGTAACTCTATTTTTGGATCTAATTTATAATTACGCAGTTATCATTTATCTTTAATAAATAAAACCCACGTCAAGATATCATCTTTATTTAATATATGAAATTGACGTGAAAATACTTTCCCGTACCTTAAAAAGAAAAATAATTAAAATACCAAGATTATATACCCCACAAATTAGAAACTAAGTTACATTAACCACTTATTTAATAAAAAATTTAAAAAAAGGAAAAGAAAATCTGAGCTTCACACCGAAAGCAAATTTTGGTCAATTATACTGCATTTTTACAGACACTTGAGGCGGGCCTCAATAGCAACATAAAAACAAACACAAAAAACAAAACTAAACAAAAAAAACACCAATACTTTCAAGTTTAAAGTGACCGGAGTCAATCCAGCTCACCATATGTACCATATATATCTATATAATATATCATATATATATATATATATTATCTAGTAATACTCATAGGGATAATATTCAGCTATAGATACACAACTTTAAATTATTAATATATATTATACTATACTATATACTATATATATATTAAATATATATTATTATTTCTAATAAACATAATACTATAAATTAGAGAAAGAGATACTATATATATAATATATATATATATATATACAAATAATACTATACTTATATATATTATAATATGCGTGAAATCCAGTTTCTAAAACCAAAAAAATACTCTCATCATCACTATCTCAAAAATACACAACAGCGCTACTGGGAAAGAAATACATTTGCTGGAATGGCTGGTCCAATTTATAGAATAGGAAGAATGTTAAAAAGACAAATAAACAACACTCAAAAAACCATTATTGTTAATCCTCCCTACTCCTCCACACCCAACCCAGATTAAAATATGAAACCTCTCCGCACAAAAGATCCTATTAGAGACCTTTTATGCGTTACTCGTTAAAAATAAATAGACTTATCCTATCTAATTCTCTTCTCCTCCTTTTCTTCTCCCTAAAGAATACCCCCAAGGCACTATCCGCACCGCATCCGGCACGAGAGTCCAGGGATCTCTCCCGGACCTTCGGGAACCTCACGGGTATAAGGACTCACTTCCCCCCTCCGGGAGGCGTCTCCGGAACCCCCGCTCTTTGAGATATATCTCGCCGGATCCCCCCTCGCTCCGCGCCACCCCCGCGTCTCCTCCGGCCCATCCCCTTCCGGGGTATGAGAACACGTCCCGTGTTCCCCGTCGGCATCGCGCCTACACTTGCGATGTCAATACTTTACAATCACACTATATATCTATAATAATCCTCTCTCTCTAGTATATAAAATACTACTCTCACCTAACCCCTATCTCAAATATACTCATAAATAAATAAACCACATAATAATACGCTATTATAACTTAAATATATATATATATATAACCTATATATATCATTTCATATTATATATATATATATATTATAATATTATAAATATCCCTCATATATATATCTATATATTATATATTAATATTATATTAACCTCATATATATATAATATATATATATATAAATATATACTATATACTACTATATCTATAAGCTAAATATATAATATAAAAGTACAATATAAATACATACTAATATAATATATATATACTATATATACTATATATGCCTCCTCCTAAAAAAAAAAATAGCAATATTTATTTTATTTTTGTTTTTATTTTTTTTTTTTTACATTTTTCTTAACTAAAATTTTACCAAGTTTTCCAAAAATGTACTCCTTTCGCTGTAGCTATCGAAAAGGAATATAGTAATTTTTAATATATATATAAAATAATATACAACGTTTCCGCAATAAAATTTTACAAGGATTCCAACAATGTATTCTCGTTCCTGTAGCTATTGTAGTTTATAATAGATATGGATTGAGATATTTTGTGGTTTATTAAAATAATACATGATAATTTCACAACTTTGTCGCTAATAAAGTATTAAATAAGTGAGCTTACTCAATATATAGAATTATAAAAAAAAAAAATTTAACTTTTTTTAGTACAAAAGATATATAATTTAATTTTTTAAGTTGACCAAAATTATAATAATTAGTAATTTAACCTCACTAAACTTATGCTATTAATTTATTTCAACTCACTATAAAACTTATATTAGTAATTTATTTCACTTAATATATATAATATACATAACAAATAACTTATATTAGAAAAAGTTCCATTAGTGTTGTTTAACGCTGATTGCCCGCCGCTTGGTGCTTCATAACCCAAAAACCCCCCCCGAAACCCCATCCCAATACACTCCGCCACTCGTTGTTCGACTTTAGTAGGTTTTTAAAATAAATCGGCTTAAGCTATCACCTGCGAAAGCTCGATCATCCCCCACCCCCAAGAGACCTATATTAAATATATAAATAAAATAAAAATATATATATTATATATATAATACTAGTATCCCCCCTATATATATACCCAATCCTGAAATTAACTCACGCTCTTATATACATAATTAATTACATAAAGGCTCAATAAATATATCTATAATAATATATGAACATTCTCTATTAAAGGGAAGTTAAAACCATTAATATCCGAACAGAACAATGTAATCCGAAATTTCTTTCTTCAGAATATTATTTCAACCGGCAAGACGTGCGAAAAATGTTGCACAATCAACAGCTTCTTTCCTTTTTTTTAAACTAAAGGAATACCCAAGAATTAATAGCAAAGATAGAAAGATCAGGGTCTTTCGGCCTCACGCGGGGGACGACGGGGGGGACTTACGGTTCACCTCTGATCCCTTCAGTCGGGACTTCATGACTCTGAACGATGAGTCACCAAAGATATAAAAAAAAAACCATTAAACATAAAAATTAACATTTGATAAAATAAAGCAAACATGTGGCAACTACTATTCCGCTCGTCTCTATTGGGAGTTTTAGAAATAAAGATACAATAGAAGCGAGCCCTGACACAGAGTAGGATTAATAGCGAATTTAGCCGATATCGGAACTTTTTAAATGTTTAAATTAATCTAAAAGGGTAAGTGCCATCTAACTATATTATATATATATATATTACTAAAAATAAAATCACCCCCTACCTTATATATATATTAAATATACTATATTAAAATATACTAATATATAATAATTATATAGTATATATCATATATTATCATATTATAAAATATAATTAACTAACTTATACTACCTATCCACCCCCCCTATATATATCGTTGTAATGACATTCGAACACATTTTATAAAGTTGAAGTGAAAGTGCCTAATTTCAATATGAAACTATTTGTAAAAGCAACTTTCAGACATTCTAAAAATATTTTAAAAACAAAGTTGAAATCATAGTACCCAACTAACAGTAAACTCTATTATAACCTGTACCTAAGTTTATATAGTTTTTAACATCTATAAACTCCAAAACTAAAACATCTAACATCACCCTTTACCTTAACGCCCTATATCTACAATCCAATTTATTTTTTATTTTATCTAGTTACATTTCTATGCACTTGTTTAAAAAAAAAAAAATTTACAACTCTAAAAATTTACAATTTACAATTCAACACTTTAATCCCGAATTACGTCAGACTTTAAAAAAAAAATTGGCTTGAGCATAACTGGAAGCGGATAATCGACATGAGCCAATCATACATATACCTTATATATATATATATACTAATATATATATATATATATAAACTATATTTATATTAATATAAAAAAAACCCCTATATACATATTACTAATACTCCATATATATGATCCTCAATATAACTCACTATGACGAGAGAGAGACGAGAGAGAAGAGCGAGAAGCAGACCAGACCGCAAGAAAGACCGAGAGCCAACGAAACGGTAGAGAGCAGATAGAGAGAGAGAGGAGGCAGAGAGAAGAGAGAATCAGAGAGAGACGAGAGAGGAAGAAGTCAACCACCCCAACAACACAAAAAAATGCATTAACCATACTTAGTTGGCAAACTGGCACCCATTTTCTTTAGGCATCGGAACTCTTTCTTTATATCAGTCAACAAGTTATTTGCTTGAAAAACTTGTAAAATTTCGGAAAAGCAAGGCCCAAATTCTTATATCCCGAAATTCGTGTCGTTTTTATGACAGCCCCTATGCCTGGATATGCCCTCCCTTAGCATGCCAGATATATATTCATAAAACTAACATTCACCATCCCATGTGCCTCTATGCAGATATGTGCGGTAAGAAAATTACTGTACCTCTCAACATATATATACTCATAAAGCTAATTTCTTATTACACATTTGGGCTAAACTTAAGTTTCTGTCTGACCTTCGAATTCGATATATCGTACCGAATATCTTATGCGATATCACTTATTCATACTAGATTATCTACTTAATACTTCAATATATATATATATATATACCTATTATAACTATATATTAATAATATATAAATATATATATATATATACAAACATATAATATATATAATATATACTATATATAATATATAAAACCTAAATAAAATATATATATAATATATATATATTATATAGGACATCTGTCCTTTAGTAAAAGGATCTTAACCGATATATATCGAACGAGCATTGTAATCGATTTTTTTTACGCGTGTACTTTTCAGGCAATAGAGCGTGCAGGATGACAAAAAAGGTTTTTTATTTTTTTAATTAACTAAAGGAAATTACACAGATTAAATCGCCCAAGATAGGAAAGAATGAGTCAGGTCTCTCGGCCTCAGCGGGGACCGACGGGGGGGACTTCGTGTCCCCCTCATGATCCCACCGTCGTCTCGAGCCCCTTAAAAAATAAATAAAAAAATTAAAAAACAAAAAATTATTATATTAAAATCTAACATGAAAAAATAAAGCACCATGTATTTACCTTTCTTTTTCCTTCTATGGAGTTCTAAGTAACTACGTCACAGTGCATTGTTAGACGATTAGTGTTCAGCGAAATTTTCGATATCTGTCTTTTTATGCAACATCCTTTTAAAGGAGTAACTACCCCACACAGTTGCCCTATCATAGTATATATATATATATATAATATACTCACCTTATACTATACTATATATATATAGTATATATCAATATATATATATTATATATACTAATATATATATATAATATATATACGTTAAGCTTCATCATACATATATATATATATTATATATACTTATTATATATAATATAATAAATAATTAATAAATCATATTTCACAAATATCCCGAAGAGCCCAGGCATGTAACTAGAAAAACTATAAAAAGCTACAGGAAAATTAAATACATTTTTTGATTTCGGCAAGCAATTTCAATCGATGAAACTTAAAAAAAAGATAATTATTTATATTCTCAATAATTTATTAAAGTTCATTTCGTAAAAGTTCCTCAATCTCAAAATCCTCGCAAGTGCACGCTTGTGATTGACCTTGAATCATGGCCATTAGTTGAACGACTAGCAAAAGTTGCAAATACCACTCTCTATCTTCTTACGCTTTTGGAGAAAAATGTTCGCTTTTCTTTTTATTATCCCTTCTTTAGGGGTTCGAGCGACGGAGGGACAGAGGGGGACGAAGTCCCCCCGGTAGGCGAGAAACCAAGGAATCTTCCCCTTTTTAAAAAATACGAAAGAGAAACTGTTCGATTTGGAGTGTTCAAATGTCCAATTGGTAGTAGGCAACAAAATTCACCCCACCCATTTGGTACACTTTCCGCGCTCCACTCCGAACTTCGCAGCGTTCTTAAGTGTTTGATCAAAAAATGTAATTTTTTTTCAACATTTTACAAAATTTACTTTTTTTTAAAAAATGCGATTATTTTTTTTTATTTTTTTTTTTAATTTCCCAACGACTAAACCACTGTCTCAAAGGTTTATAAAAATTAGATAATTATTTTTCAGTTAATGTTATCAGTTTATTTTTAGTTACATGCCTTGGCCTCTTTTTCAGGATTTATGCTGCCCATCCATATACTAATACTATATATTATATATATATATATTAATTATATATCTATATATATATACATATATAATATATTTACTATAATTACTCATAATATTTAATAAAGTAATATATATATATAGGACCTCATGGGTTATACAGGAAACTTAAAAATAAAATTTTCTGAAAACGTTTGCAACCCTGATTTATTTATCATACAAATATACAAAAATATTATAATTATCTAAAACAGAAAGACACAAGTCACTCACTACTGGTGTTGTATGATCATAGAAGCTTCAATAATAATATCATATATTATAATAAAAATAAAAAAAAAATATAAATCAACATAAAAATATATATATATATATTATACTACTCTATATATATATATATTATGATATATATATATATTAATACTCTATTATATATATATATACTATATTAATATTACATAATATACTATCATTATATATAATGTCAGCTCTAAGAGAGCCACAAATCCAATATCTCAAAAAGTACACAGCTACCAGGAAAAGGAATACATTTGCTGGAATGCTGGTCAATTTTAGTGCGGAAAAGGCAAAAAAAAAAAAAAAAAAAAAAAAACAAAAAAAAAAAACTAAATTTACCAACATTTATAATACTAGCAATAAAGTAAATAATTTCAAAATCTTTTTTGTTCATTGGAAAAATTTGGATAAAAAATGCTAAAAAAAAAATTAAACAAATAAAACAAAAATTAGTTATAATTATAGTAATATTGATTAGAGAGTCTATTTAGAGACCTTTTAATTTTGGTTACTCGTTAAAAAATAGACTAATTGCTTTTTTTTTTTAACTAAAGAATTACCCAAGGGCATATACCCGCACGATGCCGCAGGAGTCGGGGTTCTTCTCGGCTCCGGGAGAATAAGGAGAGAATAAGATAATAAACCCCTCCGGGAGGGTTCCGGAACCCCCGCTGCTTTGGTATATTGGGTGCTCGCGCGGTTTCCTCCACCCCTCCCTACGGGGTAATGGGAAAACGTTCCCCCTCGTTTCCCCGTGCTTCGAGCAAACCGTACAATAATTAAATAGTTCAGATAATACAAAAATAAAATAAAAATCAAGGTATAATACCGCAAATTTTATATAAATAAATACGAGGATTAACTAATACTAATATAATATATTATATTATATATTATATATATAATTATATTACTAATATATATATACTATAATATATATAATATATATATATATATATAGTATAGTATAAAATATATATCTTTGTCCTAGCACCCCCCCAAAAAAAAATAGCCACATTTTATTAGAATATTAATTTTTTTTTTTTTTAATATAATATAAACTTCATAAAATTCTACAAGAGATTCCAAAAATGATTTTATTTCCTTGTAGTTTTTGAGTTTGAGATATGTTTTTTATATATAATTATATATTTTTATAATTCTTTTTTTTTTTTTTTTTTTTTACAGATCTAATCTCAGAGAATATAATTTTGACCAGGATTTCCAGACATAGATAATATAACAACTAACTTTCCCGGTAGCTGTTTGTAGTTTTCTTGAGATATGGGATTGTGGCTCTTTCTTAGAGCAAATAATTTTTTTTACCCTTTCATTTTCCTTCTCCACACAAATTCACATTAATATAGTTTTCAACATAGTTTGCTAGTTCCACACCCTGTTTGATTCTTCATTTTTAACACAGGAACCAATCATTCTCTTATGTTTTGTGTACAACTAACGTTTAAATTTAGGAAGTTATTTCAACATTTTGTGGAAAAATTATCCATGCAATTCTCCGTTAATAATATGTAATAAAACAAACTTCAAATTATATTTAATTTTACTTGTTATTTCTCTAATTTTCTAATTTCAGTGAATCTACTTTTCCAACTACAATAAGAATAAAAAATAAAAAATTCAAATCAGAAAATCATGAAGCCCAAAATGTTAAAAAAAACAGTCGCATTTTTATTTTTAAATAATTAAATATAATGTAAAAATAATAATAAGGCAGAATAACAAACATTCCTCAACCACACTATTTTTTTAAGTTCTGTATATTCGCTTAAAGGCACCCCTACCTCTTATATATACTCCTCACTCCCACCCCCCCTGCCCCTCACCTTAATATACTATATAATAATACATATATATATATATATAAATATATATATATATATATATAATATATATATATATATTACGTATATATTATATTAACTATATATATATACTATATATATATAATATTTATATAGTAATATATACTATACCCTACCTTATACTATTTATATATACGCTATATATAATATATATATATATATTATATATATAATACTATATATATATACTATATATATATAAACATATACTATATATATTTATATATATATATATATATAATAATATATAATATCTATATATATATATATATATATATATATATGGTAAAACCTTAGTTTCTTTCTGCCTTCGATTTTCGACTCTATCGATAAATTATACTCGCAACGATATCTACTCGGTATATATATATATATACATATATATATATATATATATATATATACTATAATATATAATATATATACTATATATATATATACTCTATATATACTATATATATATATTATATTTATATATATATATATATATATATATATTATATAATATTCAAAACATTATAGAATATATATATATATATAATTCTATAATATATAAATATTATCTATATTATATATAATATATATAATTATATATATATATATATTATATATATATATATATATGCTTTTTTTTTTTTTCTTTTTTCTTTACAGAGATAAACACCTCTCACTCACGGGCAGAGCCCTAATTCAAGGAGGGAGGTGTAACTCATTAACGCTCCGAGCAGGAGGAGCCAAGCCCCAAGGGCGAGAATCACTCACATATCTGCCCACACGACCAGTTAGCGAACCTGGGACCCATGCGCTTGAAGTTTGGGCGAGGTGCCTAACACTGAAGCTTCGGGCAGCTTTTTTATTAAATAAATATGAAATACAAAACATTTTTTTAAAAAAAATACATACATATATATATACAATACATTATCTATATAACATATTAATAAATATATACATTATACATAATATATATATATTACACATAATATATAAATACATACATACTACATAAATTTATTAATATACAAAATAATATATAAATAGTATTACTATATATATATACTATATACTATATATATATATATATAATCCTATATATACTATATATATAATAATACTTAATATATATATACATATATATATATATATATATACAATATATATCTATATATATACTAATATATATAATATACATATATAAACTGAAATAAATATTTGGATAGTAGCATATACAGTACTTCTTTTATCAATTTATTAAGACATTTTAATACATTCATATATATATATATATATACTATATACTATATACCTATATATAAATATACAACTACATACTACACTATTACAACTAGTGCCGATTATTACCCATCACTCATTTATTATTAACACAGCCCATCATTATCTATTATCATTATTACCATTTACTCGTTCTCCACTCAACTCTCACTAATTCATCCCATTATCCATTATCATACTCCTCATCACTGCCACTTAGCACATTTTCTTCCACCCAATCAACCCCAACACGTATTTTCACCCACTGACTGAGAGGTATCGTCACTATAATTATTTATTAAGGAAATTTTTTTTTTGAATTTATGATTTTTGGGGATTTGATTAATTATACTTATCGATGCTATATTTATTAATAAACTTTATAACCAAACTATCTACCATTGGAATTTATTCTTCACGTTTCCTAACAATATAGCGAAAAAAAGAGACCCTCTTGAAATGCGTAATGGCGACCAGCACGGTTGTCATCCTAATCTCCACAGTTCTCTCTATAAATACATTTGCAAGCGTAAAAGCCCTACTTTTTTGCAGCTGTATTAAAAATTGAAATTAATTTCATTTCCAAAAAATTAGTTGAGCCACTTATATATATATATATATATATATATAATATATATATATATATATATATATAATTATATATATATATATAATATAATAATATATATAATATATATTATATATGATATATATATATCGAAATATATATATATATATTACTCGAAATATACTATATATTATAATATATATATAATATATATAATAATATATATATATATATATTATATATATATTATATATATCATATATATATATATATATGTATATATATATATATATACATAATAGATTTTAATCTTGATGAAGGAATCTGTGTTACCTAACACACTTTATCCTACCTAGACTTCAAAGCGCGTACAGTCACGACTCTACCTAGCACGGCGATCGTCCGTTGCCCGTAGACCACTAAGACTAACCTTTAGAATGCGATTCGACGTTGCTGTAAAACCTAAAACCTACAACCTAGATTAATTGTTGTTTGCCGTAACACCTTAAACCTAAGTAAGATAGTTTGTCTTTAAGTATAATATTAATAATATTTAAGTTTAATAAATAATCAACTGCACGGGAACATTATAGGCGATAAATTTCATGGTCCTTATAGCATTCGAGTGAGACAATGTTCAAATCCACTCAAATTCCTTTTAAGATGCTTCTTGCATTGTGGCATCGTGTTGGAGTATTTAATTCTGACCTACAAATATTAAGAGAATGTCTTTTACACTACACGTTTATTAGCCTACACATCATATATA
>JABUQX010002316.1:0-2500 GCA_015478945.1 Trachelipus rathkii | reverse complement strand
TGTCTGTTTGTTTCTCTTTTTTTTGTTTTTTTTTTTGTTATAATTGTGTATGCGTATATGATAGCAGATTTGCACAAGCGCGGGCATTCTATTGACTTTACCAACATCAGTGGCTGCACTCTAACTCTGTATCCGTGGAATACCAACTCTCTAACTCTAACCCTAATTTTTGCTCTTGTCTGAGAACCAGAGGACTAAGAATTCATCCTCTAACTCGTTAATATATCCAACTATAACTTATTTTATAATTTTCCGTCTGAAGGGTGGAGTATGTGCCTATGTAAACATAAACACTCCTATAACACGTCCGAGAATCTCGAATCTCCTAACTTCGATGTTCTGTGGCTTAAAATCTTTCTTCCTTCTAATACAATAATCTTGTGCTTCTGCTACTGTTCTCCTAACAGAACAGATTTGTTTGGATTTTTGCCCTTTTTTTTTTTTTTGTGTTTTTTTTTTTTTTTTTACCCCACTTTTTTTTTTATTCTTCTCACGAAAACTGTCATATCTTCTCATCCAAATACTGAGGTCCTCTATTTAAGGGATTTCAATGTACACAACACTGAATGGATGGGTTCATCTCATACTGATTTAGGTGGGGAGGAAGCCGAATCATTCAGTATTCTCAACGATCTGGAACAACTAATTAAAGAAACTACACACATTCCGGATCGTCCCAACCAATTCTTGAACACACTTGACCTATGTTTCACCACTAGTCCTTCTCTCTATAAATACACCACTTTCGCTCCTATCGGTAAATCTAACCACACCTTATATCTAATTTTATACTTTCTCTCAACAGCTCCATCTTGCCCTATGCGGTTTTTCCGGTACTTTGATCGGGCCGATTGGAGGGCATTGCGTTGCTTCTATGCTAACTATAATTGGAGTGACTGCTTTGACTCTGAAGACGCTTTAGTTTCTGCCGATAAAGTGGGAGCTGCAATCGTTGATGGGATGAGCAGGTTTATTCCTTCTTCGACTAGATATTTTTCTCCTCAAAATCCATGGTTCGATCGTGCTTGTTCTCTGGCCATTCAGGCTAGAGATAGTGCGTATCGGGTTGTGGAAAATTCTCGTTCTCCTTATTCACTCTTGCTAATTCATTCAGCTAGAAAATCGCTTGCAGGGTACTCTTCGACGAGCAAAGCGGCTTTCATTAAACGAAGTGCGCTGTACCTCCTTGGGCTCTCTACGACAATCCTTTTCTGGTCTTTGCCAAAAACTCTCTACAACTTCTGTAAAATCCACTTTCCTCCTTTTTATTCTCTCTGATGGTTCTGTTGCTAATACTCCAACTGAAAAGGCCAATCTCTTTGGCCTCCCTATTTTCCTCTAACTAAACTCTGGACGATCCACCCAGCTCTCTTCCTTCCTCCTCTCCTCTCAAGTGTCCTATGCTTTTGCCTGTGATTTGTCGGGTGCATGGGCTCTTGAAATCTACGAACGTTAGGAATGCGGGTGACCGGATGGATTCCTCCCGGTTTGAGGAGTGGTTTCCATGCTGAAAATTTTTTGTTCGATATATCCTCTATGCCTCAATACTTAGCACTTTCCCTCAGTGTTGGAAGTGCGCATTATTGTCCAACCTATTCCGAAAAATGGAAGCCGCCCTGATCCTTTCTAACTATCGCCCTATAGCTTACTTGTATTCTATCTAGATCTTTAAAAGTTTCTCAATTCTCAACTTCTATAGCACCATCTGGAATCTCATTTCCTTCTTGTTCTGTTCGATCGCCAGTACGGCTTTCGGCGCTCGAGGTCTACAGGCGATATACTTTCTTATTTAACAGATTATTGTTTTCCGCCTTAGGAACTTACTAGGCAGACTGCGTGGGGTGGCGCTTGACATTCCAAAGCATTTGATTGACCGGTTATGGCACGCGTCACTGCTCTCCAAGCTTCCCTCCTTTGGTTTCCTTTCTCTCTTTGCTACTTATGTCTAGTTTCTTTCAAATTGCTCAATATCGGCTGTTGTTGATGGATCGACTTCTTCTTCTTCTGTCAATAGAGGTGTTCCTCAGGGTTCGGTATTATCCCTACTTTATTCCTGCTTTTCATTAAAGATCTTCTCACTTGCACATCTACCTATCCACTCATATGATGATGACTTCACCTTCATTCTTCAACTCATTCAATTTCTGCTCCCTCTTTTACTTCCTAGAATTGAATCTCGTCTTAATCTTTTCCATTCTATTCTCGCTGATTCTGGATTAGAATTTCAGGGTAGGGTCATCTCAATGTGAAATTTAATTCCTTTAAAAACCCAACTTCTACAAATCTCCCTCTCTAAGACACCTTTACTTTCCTATCTCTTTCCGTCGGTTCTCTCGTCTCTCATGTTGGCAATATAACATCCTTGGCCTTAACATAAACAAAAAAATGTCTTGGAAACCTCACATCACAACGGTGCTAGGGCGGCCTCAAAGACACTTTGAGTTCTGTTTAGACTGCGAGACTTTTTTTCCTCTTCTCAGTTACTCCAGCTATACAAGTT
>JABUQX010002315.1:67500-80538 GCA_015478945.1 Trachelipus rathkii | reverse complement strand
TTGAGTGCATCGACCGTCTTTGGTTAGACCGAAACGAAAGACACGTGGGAATGAGTCTCTCTCCGACGTAAAATTCGGAAAGATGTGCTGAAATGTAGTCATGCGGAATGCGGGTGCTCTTGGCAGTAGGGGCGAATGAAGATAATCTGTGCAGTTACATGGGAGTGGAAATGACTGGGTTTTGTGAGGGGCTTTGATCTGTGCTTCCACCTGGGTCAAGGAATGAGCCTTTACGTATCCTGACGAATCCGTGCGCGATAGCTGAGGTTCCATCCCAGTCCCATTTGAAAGGCACCAAGGGTTGTGATTTTTCGTGACCGCGAAGACGTTGCTCACTTAAGAAATCAAAGGGGGGGCCGGCGATAAGGCTGGTCTTTCTTGTCGACCGACGTCATATTCTTTACTACATTCTGTTCTGATGCATGGTCACGCCACCTTACTCCCCCAGTCAATTGGGGAAAAAAGGTGTTTATGAAATAATACTATATAATATATATACTACTATATAGCGATATAATATATACTATTTACTAGTAATATATAGTGAATATATATACAGTATTACTAAAATATATTTAGGCGGTATAGGTTCATATTATATATATATACTTATATATATATTAATATATATATATATATATATGCGGATGATTTGCGTTCGTTCTTTGGGGCGAATCTGAAGAGAGTTTGAGAAGCATTGGTAGAGAGATTTGGAAGGGTATGTGTAAAAGGAGGGGTTTTGAAAGTAAACCCGTAGATAAAAGAGTAAGGTTATGGTTTGTGAGTGAGGACAGTCCTCAGTGATTGAAGTTATGTTAGATGGTGAAAGGTCAGCTCGAGCAAGTTTTCTGAGTTCTAAATATTTTAGAGGGTATTGGTGTTCGCGGAGGAAACGGAACGGATGATGCCAGAGTGTCAGTATTGAAAGTTGTTGCAATGCGCAGGGAATGCGTTGCTGGGTGCCAATTAAATCGTTGGGTGAATGTAAAGGCACTAAGTCTTGAGTGCGGCTAGGGTCTTTACATGAGGGTATGTTGTTCTGTGTTATGTTTGGTAGTGAGACTATGGTCTTGGAATAAGAAAATTAGACCTAAAGTTCAATGTGTTCAGCATGCGACAATCTTTAGGGGCATGCTAGTAGTTGAAAGAATTAATAAAATGCAGGACATGAAAACGCTATTAGAGAGTTGCTGTGGTGTGAAGAAAGCGGGTAAATGAGAGAATAAAGTGAAGAGGTAGTGTGAAATGGTTTCGGTCACGTGAAAGGATAAAATGATAGTCGGCTGCGTTTAAGCGGACTGGTATACTGGAGAGTGTCGTTGGTGAACCGCACGGCTGGACGAGACCGAAGGAGAAAGTGGATTGAGTCGCGTGAACGACAATGTCTGAAGGAGAGAATATGTGATTGGCCTGAGGCGCAGAATAAAGGTGCATTATAGGGAGAGAATGCGCGGTTTTGTAGGGGGCATCCGATGTGCCCACATGCGGCCATAGGTCTCCTACGCTAACATGAACCCTGTACACCACATTAACTCGGATTTTACCATACGTGGCAGGGTCCGGTCGCTGTCCCTATGAAGCTTTAGCGCGTGCCGATTTTCCTCGGTCTGTTGACGAGCTTTCACTAATTATTGGTACAGGGGGCTGGTAAGGCTGGGCTTTCTTTTTCGACATTCTTGCTCATTACTCTCCTTATAGCTTTTCTTTATCCGCATTGGTTGCAGCGCTCACTTACTCCCAATTCTTTTGTGGAAAATAATGCGTTAGAGTGAAGAAAGAAAGAAAGAAACGTATTTTGCTGGTAAAGCTCGCGCAATTTACTACTCATTATAATTATAATACATACTAGATATGATATGCTATATATATAAATATATATACGACCGGAAATATATATACATATATAGTATATATAACTTATATACTATATATATTATATATATATATAATATATATATATATCATTATATATATATATTTGCACTATTATATAAGGAGGAAAAAAGACAATAACTTAAAGGTGTATACGTAGGAGAAACAAGAGTAATGCAACCCAGTCTTGGTACAAGAGAGGATGGACATTGGGTACTTACAAGGAATACAGCGAAGCTCTTCTGGAAGGCTAAGCGCGAGACAAGGTTAAGAATGGGAGAATAAGGCGGATATCTGCTTAGAATCCTATGAATAGGGTGATGGTGCTTTTGTAGCAACTGATGAAGTAGGAGGTGTCTCGAGAAGTGAGAGAATGTGGAGAAGTAACACTTCGAAATCTGACACAATGATTAGACAGTGTATATGACAGGTGATAGTGAATGTGTGTGTGTTTGATGTCGCAAGAAGGGAATTAGGGTATTTTGGCGATGAGGCATTAGTAAGGAGATGGTATATGGTAGAGGGTGAAAAAGTTGGAAGAAATGGAATATCTCAGGTATAAGAAATTACTGTTGAAATGAGATCAAGGAACGGAGGCCGAAGATGGTTGATTATTGGATTTGAAGTTGTGTTAATAAAGCGGTTTACTAGAGGGATAGTTCCAAGGGATTTGGAGAGAGGCGGGTGAATCAGTACCCTTATATAAGTGCGTAAGGGAGAAAAGGGCGAACTGTAGAAATTATAGCGGAATAAGTTTATTGAGTGTAGGGAAGATATATGCTTGGTATTTTGGTCGAAAGACTGCGCCGAGTGATTGCGAAGGGTGAAGGACTGAATTTGGTGAAGAACAAGGTGCGTTTAGGCGTGGTAGAGCATGTGCGCATCAAATCTTTACATTTGAAACAAATGATTGAGAAAATGGCGAGAAGAAGAATAAATTGTATTAGGTTTTATGGGATTTTTGCAACAGGCGTATGGAATCAAAAGTATGTATGGAAGCTTTGTGGCACGTGTTAGTGATATTTGGTGTTGGTGGTTAAGGCTTCTGAATGAATCAAAAAGTATGTATGACGATACGTGAAGCGTGTGTAAGAAAATGGTGTCAATGGTGATTGGTTTAGGAATAATTAGCGGATTAAGACAGGGTTGTGTTATGTCTCCTTGTTATTCAATTTTATATATTGGATCGGGTTATGAAAAGAATTCGAAGGGTGGGGGCATGGCAGGAAATGGTGTTACAATGGTGGAGAATGGAGATGCGGGGGGAGGGTGCCCTACTATTATATGCGCGGATGATTTGGTTCTGTATGGGCGAGATCTGAAGACGCAGTCTTGCAGAGGATGGTAGGAGAGATTTGGCATGGTGTGCTAAACAGGAGGCTTGCAAAGTAAACGAAGATAAGAGTAAGTTATGGGTGTGAGTGAGGACACTCCTCAGTGTGAAGTTATGTTGAGATCGGTGAGCCAGCTAATCTCAGAACAAGGTGTCTGAGTTTAACAATTATTTAGGGTATATGGTTGGATGAGAAGGAAACGGACGATGCAGAGTGTAGTAGGCAAGTTGTGAATGGCAGGAAGGGGCCTGGTCCCAATTAAATCGTTGGTGAATGCAAAGACTTAAAATCTGAGTGTGCCTAGGGTCTTACATTGAGGCGTATTTGTTACCTCGGTTTATTATATGGTAGTAGAGACTATTGCGTTCTGGAAATAAGAAGTATAGATCTAAAGTGTTCAGATGTGTTCAGATGGACAATCTTCAGGGTGATGCCTAGGGTGTGAGAAGAATGATAAAGAGAGCGAAATGCAACGATTAGAGCAAGGTTGGGTGGTTGTTGCAAGGAAAGGGGTAAATGAAGAGAATAAATTGAAACTATGGTTGAGATGCGTCTTGCGTCATGTGGAAAGGGACATGAATTGACTAGTCGCGTGGTAAGCGGGATGTATTAGTGCGTGAGTGTGTTGGGAAGACCGACGGGGCTTGGGGAGGACCGAAGAGAAAGTGGCATTGAGTCAGTAACGAATGTCTGAAGGAGAGAAATGTCAGTTTGGCAGCAGGCGAAGAGTAAGGCGTGCAGATAGGAGAGATGTCGGCGGGGTTTTGTATGGGCCATGAGTTAGTGGCCCCACCCTGGGCCAAGGATGCAACCCTTACATGACGATTTACCATAGGAGTGGTCCGCGCGCGGTCCATTGAACTCTTCAGGTGTGTATTTTCTGTCTGTGCGACCAGTATCTCCACCTAATTATGGTTCACATCGACGGGGCTCCGCGAATTTAAGGACCTGGGCCTTTCTTTCGACCAGATCTGTTGTTCACCGTACTTCCTCCCATGACTACCCTTTGATCTTTCAGGCGCTGACTGTCTGTCGTGCTTTGCTAGCGTTCACCTTAATACTCCCACGGCAAATCCTTCCGGCGGAAAAAAGCCAGTAGCTAAAAAGAAAGAAGAACGAAATATATATACTATATATATAATATATATATATATATATTATATCAATATATAAATACGTATATATTATATATATATATATATATATATACTATTATATATATATATATATATATATATATATATATATATTATAATATAGTCTTCCTTTCTTTCCTTTCACCATTCCTACGTCTCTTTAGCCACCATAGAATTCGGCGGCTAATGGTTCGGCTGCTTACACAGCATCGGAAAAGGACAAGCAGATCAGGAGAAACATGCACAAACGTCGAAAAGAAAAGCCCAGACCTTATCCCGGCCCCCTCCCTGTTGTACCATATGAATTAGTGAAGAGCTCGTCACAGACAGAAAATGCCACCCTTTGTAGCAGCTACTCATGGGACCGCGCAGCGGACCCCTCACTATGCGAACATCGTCAATGAGTAAGGCGTTCATCCCCTGGCCCAGGCTGGGGCCACAACCACTGCCCCATACAAAACCCCAGCCAATCTTCAATCTTCCACTATCATAGTTGCACGCTTAGGCTCGGCACTACGCTAGTTCGTACTGAAGATAATCCCATTCGACCGGCACGCGCTATCCAGCCGAACACAACGGTTGTAGGCTCTCATCATGACCTTACTTCTCGTCTCTGCCAACACTCACATTTCTCTCCTCGACATTCGTCACCGACTCAATCCACTTTCTCTTCGGTCTCCCCAGCGGGTCGGTCCAACGAGCGAGCGGTGCGAGCCCATATAATAACAATAACAAAGACCATCCAACCTACTATCATTCATCCCTTCCACATGACAAACCATCTCAAACATACTTTCATTATTCTCTCATTTTACCCCTTTCTCACACCACACCACTCTCTAATTAGTTCATTCCTCATCTTTTATCAATTCTTCCTCACACCTAGCACACCCCTAAGGATTGTCCATCTGAACACATTTGAACTTCTTTAGATCTATACTTCTATTCCGACCATAGTCTCACTACCCATACAATAACACAGGTATACAACATTACCTCATGTAAAGACCCAGCCACACTCCAAGACTCAGTCCCTTTGCATTTCACCAACGATTTAATTGCACCAGCCACCTTCCTGCCCATCACAACTTCCTACTACACTCTGCATCGTCCGTTCCCTTCCCATCCCCAACATATACCCTAAATATTAAACTCAGACACTTGTTCTAGGCTGGCCCTCACCATCTAAACCATAACTCCACACTTGAGGAGTCTGTCCTCCTCACAACCCATAACCTTACTCTTATCCACGTTTACTTTCAAGCCCCTTCCTTTTACACACCCCTGCCAAATCTCTCTATCAATCCTCTCAAACTCTCTTCAGATTCGCCACAACGAAGAACAAATCATCCGCATATAATTAGGTAGGCACCCTCCACTCAACTCCATTCTCCGACCATTCTAACACCATTTCCGCCATCCCCACCTCAAATTCTTTTCATAACCCCATCCATATACAAATTGAATAACCAAGCGAAGACATAACACATTCCCTGTCTTACTCCAGCTATTAATCCTAACCAATCACCATTACACCATTATTCTTACACACGCTTCACTATCGTCATACATACCTTTTGATTCCATTCAGAAGCCTACCACAACACCATATATCACTAAACACCTGCCATAGCTTCGCCTATCTAACTCTATCATACGCCTGTGCAAATCCATAAAACCTAAATATAATTTATTCTTCTTTATTCTCCCTCATTTTCTCAATCATTTGTTTCAATGTAATAGATTTGATCCACCCAACATACCTCTACCATAACCTACGCAGACGACATAGCTATAACCATATCAGTCCCCTCAGTCACTCGACGCACTCTTTCGACCAACAATACCAGCATATATACCTTCCCTACAACACTCATAAACTTATTCCCCCTATAATTTCTACAGTTCCCCTTTTCTCCCTTACCCTTTATACAAGGGTACTATTACCGCTCTCCTCAATCCCTTGGAACTATACACTTCAACACGCTTTATTACACAACTTCCAAATCCAATAACAAAAATCACCATCTTAATAGGAAATTTGCATTCATTGTATATATAAAATATATTTTAAATTAAAAAAAAAAATATTTCCTTTGAAATTTTGTAATATATATTTATATATATAATTTATAATAGCATTTATATAATAAACTAGTATAATATAATATTATATATATCATATATACAGTATAATATATATATATATATATATCAGAGGATATGACTTTTCTTAGTGAGATGTGAGATAGCGGATGGACAGAATGTGACCAGTTGAAAAAAATTAAATTTTGTTGCTTAAAAATGTAACTATTTTCGCTAAAACAAAGATTTGTTTTTGCATGTATCAGCATGTGCTTATTTAAGAAACTTTTATAATTACTTCCAAAGCTACACTCAGTACATTTGAATATTTCAATGTGTTAACATGAGTCTCTTCATGTTTCTTTAATACTTACTTTCATAAATACACTCCGAACATTTTTGCAGTCTATTTAAGTTCATTCTTATGTATTGAAGTTTCAAAGTGCACTTGCATTCCGAACCTGGGAGCCACTTGCGTCGAAAGTGGGGTCCCGAACCCAGAGCCAGAAACAAGAAGGGGTAACATTTATAACTGGTCATAAATATAATATATATATAATATTTTTTTTATATAAATTTTTCATATTGTCGATCCGGAAAAAGTAGACAATCTGCGCAACATTAGCACTTTTGTTCCTTTTACTAGTGTCCCACTAACACTAGCGAATATTATCCACTGTTGTTTTCAGATATGAGGTATGTAAGGAATCACCGCGATTCTTAGGGTATTATTTGGAAAATTATATTTTTTTTCCTATTTTAATGTTAACAAATTTTATATTTAGGAAAAGAACCTTTTCACTGTAATGATTTTCAATTAAATAATCGCCTTTCAAAAAGGAACACGAATACCAATCGCATGGTTTCGTTTTCTCATTTATCACTTTTACAGACGCTGTTTTCGCATAAAAACACTTCCTATAATTTCACACGGACGCCATTATCCTTTCTGAAAGCACTGTTTTTCAAACTTTAATCGCTTTTTTACAGATGCTTTCGGCCAAAAACACTTCTATGTTTCACAGGACACATTATCCTTTAAAAGCATGTTTTTGCACACCGCAGTAAAATGATTTTCAATTACTAAGTCGCCTTTTCCCAGGAAACCTCACCCCTACCACAAAACTTCCATTTTGCAAGAAATTTTATTTCTCCACAAAGGTTAAAACCGTACACCACCGACACCATCACACTTCACCCTTTTTAAATTTGTTTTTTGTTTTTCTGCCACCCAAGCAGTCTCTTTATATTCCAGAAAATATAAAAGATCAAATCATTATAAAAATTAGAAAATTTCTAGATGTTGCACTAAACTTTACAGTTTAAAGATCAAAAACAAAAACAACATTTTTATGACAAAACATCAAAAAGGATTTTAAAATATAACATCAGAAAATCACCAAAATTTTCTTTTCATTAATTCTTAACCCTTCAAGATGGTTATGGCTTAATCAGTTCTTCTCCCGACGTTGGAGTCCCTGTGCTCTGCTTTTTCCGCCATCAGTTTGGGTAAGGACTTCATCGATCAACAAGGAAAACCTCTTCCCTCAGTTGGACCACGATATCCGCTGATGCTTCTCTCTAATAAAATCGCGTCCAGCTGTTTTTCTTTCGATCTCGAGAAGGCTTCTTTGCCGGCGTTCGCCTGACGGTACCAACTCTGTCTCGTCATTTTGAATGGTGGAGGAGTGCCTCTCAGAAAGTGTGCTCAGCCTTTCTGCTTTTTGCTTGTCCGGTTTCGAGATTGGCGTGTCATGTTGGCCTAGCATCCCAATTCTTCCGGTTTTGGTTGCTCTCTATATGCTGGACCGACCTGGCCGTGTATATTTCTAGAGTAAAACCTTTCTTTGAATGGAACGTCAGCTGCAGCCTGGACGGTCCCGATGGGCTGACTTCGTGGAAGGGATTCACGCGGGTGGTTTTACTTTTCCCGTCACTAAGACGAAGACCGTGCTTTCCGTAGAGGTGGTAAGCGGGATCGAAGGGGTGTGATTTGTCTCCCTTGCTGACCTTGTATGGCTTCCCCATCCGCCCTGTGTCTGAAGTGAGTTCTTGGGTTCTGTTCATGGAATGCGCTCGCCCTGACTTATCTACCTCATATCTCAATATTGAAAACTTAACTGCCGCCGCCTCCATTCGAGCAGGTCTGCCGCCCGCCCTGCGTCTGCAGCCGGCCTGGTGCGCACCGTGTGCTCATGCCTTCGGTCTGCTGGCTCTTGTTGCGTCAGTGTCCAAAGTTTGATAGCGTGTGCGATATTTGCCCAGACGTCTCCGGCATACTTGCGCCTTCTCTCGACCCCATACAAAATGAGGGTCTGCGGATATCCCCTTGGGGCTGTTTCCGTTCTTCCGCCCAAAGAAAGCTTGGAATGTGGAGCTGGAAGCTTGGGTTGATGCCCCTGTCTTACAGGAAGAGAATAGTCTAATGTGCTCTTGTGTTTCTCCGGCTACAAAATCCCCAAGCCATCCGGACTTCGACTCCTTCTCAATCGCTGAGGTTCCTCGTTAGCCCGCTATTGCCGTTAATGCCTGAGGTTTTAAGCGGTGTGTCTTCCGTTTCTCGCCTATCCCTGTGCCGGGCTTTCTACAATTTGCACTACGATGATGGTCTGCCCTTATTGGTTGTATCCGCCTGTGCGTGGTGCATGTGGTTAATCTGGCCCTCATACAAAATCCGGAGACCAGTCGTCTTCCTACTGAAGGGCTTCCTTTCTGCTCTCACTGGCTCTCCTTGGGAGCTCTGTGAGCATCTACACCGACGGATCAAGGCGTGGTATGAGGGTGGGGTGGGGGTTTGCATCAACGGTCTTTTCCGGACCTTACTGCTTGCTCCCACACTCTCCTCGTCTCTGACGCTGTCCCGTCTTTACGGCGACAGTAGTTGCCACTAACCTTTGGCGCTATTAATAGGGATTCTGACACTCAGATCTGCTTTGACAGGTCATACGCCATTTTCTTCTGACTCGCCAGAGTAGCTCTTCCTGCACTACCCAAAATCGAACGCACCAGACATCCTTTTGTTTCCTTCAACCAAAGGTTTTTTATGTTCTGCTTGCATCGCCTAGACACAACGTTTGACCGTTTGTGCTGAGATGGTCCCATCTCACGGTGCGGTATTCCTGGGGTAACGAAATGGCTGACAAAGCGGCCTATCGACGCCGCCACCCTCATAATTACCTGCGCGCGCATACATTACCCTATGAACCATCTTGCTGGAACACACTCCAACTGCCGATTTCTGCTCCCGCACTTCCAAACAGGCTTCCATCGCTGTTGCAGGAGTTGTTGGTCGGGAGGATCGTCCGGTGGCGGCGGGCCGCGGCCTGCCAAACCTGCGTAGGCATAAAGCCGCTCTAGCTGATTCTTTCCATCTGTCCTTTTCGCCGCAGCTCCGGCGCACCAGGGAAGTGTCCTGCGCTCCGGTTAGCGAATTGGCCATACTAATGTAACACACAGCTATCTTCTTATGACAACCATACCTTTCCAATCCCGCTTCTCATATATATTGTCTGAATCAACTTTTCATTTCCACAATGAACCGCGGATTTTTTGCGTTTTCCTTCGGCAACTGATCTCAGCTTTATAGGGCGATTTCAATACGTTGCAGTGTCCCGTTTCATGCGTTCTGTTAGGAGTTGCCTCCGTAGTTGGTTTTTCTGACTCGGGCTATGCGCCGCTTTTCTGTGTGCCAGTTGGTGGCTCCTGTACACTCACTTAAAATATATATATATATATTATATATATAATATATAATTATATATATATATATATATACTAATATATATAATATATATACTATATACTATATACCATATATTATATATATATACTATATTATATATAGCAATGTTATAATATATATATATATATATATAATATATATATATATATATAAATATATAATAATATATACTAGATATATATATATCACCCCACCTTCTTTCCCTCAAGCCGTGGGGTAGTGTGCGTAACATGCACAGAAAACAGAGAAAAGTAGTAGAAGGAATAGAACATAAGTCCGAAAAGATAAGCCCAGTCTTACGCCCCCTTTCATCCTTTTGAGTGAGAAACTCGTCGCCCAGTCAGAAATCCACCGGTAGAGCTTCACGCGGGCCGCGGACGACCTTCACTATGGGGCTTCTCGTTCAATGTGGGGAGGGGGAGGTTCTATCCCTTGGCCCCACAGGTGGGCCACCAACCATACCCCCTCACAAAACCTGCCATTCACCATTATGCACCCTTCTCTTCTCGCCTATTGCCAAACTCACATTCTCTCCTCCACGACATTTTTTGTTACCTCTCCATCTTTTTTCTTTTAATAATAATAAATTGCTGAAATTGTATTGAGATATAGTTATAAGGACAGGGATTCAATCATGGCTATTTTGGATAGCTCTTAAGAATTTTGTATAGCTAGTTATTAACCTGAAATTTAAGTTTCTTAATTTTTCAGGAAGCTGTGGTCGTTATGCCTTTAATATACTTATACTGGTATCGATATCGTCAGTGTAAACTCTCGGAACCGACAAATATTTGGTATATTATGGGTACCGAAAGTAAATAATGGATGTGTAAATAATTTTGTTTCGGTATCTGAAAATTTTTTTTTTGGGTAGCACTCCATCCATTTAGGAAGTAAGGTAAATTTCAGCTTTAAGTTATTCTATCACAAAATGTGGTCGGGGAATAAAACTGTACCAACAATTTTGAACATAAGAAAAATTTGTGAAGATTTTACCAAACAAACAAACAAAAAAGTTACCGAAAGGACACCGAAATAAATTCTATTATTTAAATATTTTCTTCCTGAAATAAATTAACATATTTAGCAATAACATATCACAATATTTTGAAAATACGTGCCCCATAAACCTAAAAAAAAAAGACATTATATTTTCCCTACACAGCTTCAGAGTTTGATGGAATAATTTCCTTGCGAAGGAGAATCTGCAGATCTATTAGATGAAATTGAAGAATTTAAGTATAAATCGGTTAGTTATATTATTTTGATTTTTATACTTATTCTTTATTTCTCTTTTATTCAAAGTTATTGCAATTTTTAATGTTTTTCCTTAATATATATATCCATTTCTAATATTAAGTAAATGAAAAACAATTACATTTGTATTAAAAATACGATTTGTAATATTATTGATTTGAAATATGCGGCTTTTCAGAAAATAAGCGTGAATTGTTAATTTGCTTATATTCAACTTTAGCCAGCATTAGACCATGCAGCCACCTCGTTCATCTGGGTTGACTTAAATCCTGCTTCAAAAAAATGCTGCCAGATTTAAATATTTTAATCCCAATCAGATTATTATTATTATTATTATTATTATTATTGATACTTTTTTGATTATTATTATTATTATTATTATTATTATTATTATTATTATTATCGACGTCAGGAAAGTCGATTGGTTAATAAAACCCATAAGAGAAGCATCAGCTTCACCTTTTCACAGCTGGAATTACGAAACCTCAACGTAGTCAACCACAGCCCTAGTACTTCCAAAGGGAGCAACGAGAAAAGAACACAATTTAATTTTTATTTTCCAAAACTTATTCCTCAAAATATAGATTTACAAACTAAATGCAACATATGTGAAGTATCACTAACGACACTTCTAAATTGTGATGTTTCGGTAGAGTAAGAAGCGGAAGCACTAGATGAAGGCCCAATACTTCCCGAAAATCCAAATATTTTTTGACAGGAAAGAAAATTTCTTTTGCGATTTCAAATTGAAGAATATTTCAGAGATGTGAATCACTTCAAATTAAAGCCTTGGAGATATTTACAAAAAAAAAAAAAATATATATATAATTATATATAATATTAATATATATATATATATATATATATAGTAATATATTATATATATATATATATATATATATATATATATATATATATATATATATATATATATTTTCCCCAATGGTGATGGCAATCAATAACGTAACAAATTTTAAACGTTATTGTACAACGCTATAATTGAAGTGTAGGGGTCGGCTCAGTATGAAGACTCGAGCTCATATCCCCATGCTCAAACGATTTCACTTATTTGAACAATATACACTTAAACCTCTAAATCTTGTAGAAAAATAAACTAAACTTATGAAAGATCAGGCGAAGGCAATAGTAACCGAATACTAACTAAACAGTGATTGAAAAAAATGATCGATCTATTCCATACAATCACTTAGTTGCTTTGATGTTATCAGTTTGTTTACCAATGTCCCTATTCTACAATTATTAGAATTTTCGACCGATTTTCTGATGCCACACATGGTTCCTATACTCATAAGTGACTTCATTGAGTGCCTGCAAATTTGTATGTCACAAAATGTTTTCACTTTTAGGAATAAATTTTATCGCCATATATTATATATAATATATATATATATATATATATATATATATATATATATATATATATATATATAATATATATATATATAATATTAATATATGAGCCGACTGCGTCTAGAAGAGCCAAAATCCATATCTCAAAAAACTTACAACAGCTACCGGGAAAAGGAATACATTCTGGAATCCTTGTAAATGGGACCCAAGCGGCAAAAAAAAAAAAAAAAAAAAAAAAAAT
>JABUQX010002315.1:40000-62500 GCA_015478945.1 Trachelipus rathkii | reverse complement strand
AATTTTTTTTTCTTTTGCATGTGGTGATCAATCCCCGTTGCAGGATGATTTGGTAGAATTTTCTCGCACAGAACCAGTTGCATCTAACTTTTGCGGTCATCGTCTAACGTCGACTCCTGTAGCACAACCACCCATTTATGAAGAGGAAATTTCCCCCGTATTGTCATCGCCGCTTTGAGCAGAAACACTTAACACTTGCATTCCATTTATAAAAATCATATTGTACCAAGGAGGTAAGCAATGCCATTTGCTAGATCTTTTAGATTCTGGGTCGGAACGAAGTTATGCTAGTTCTAAGATTGCGGGGCAGCTGTTGAACTTGAAAATTTTGTAGTGTTAGTTATAACATTCATAGTTTTGTTTCATCAAAAGAAAAAAACTTTCTTTCTTAGCTCATTTGATATAGATTTGCGTGGTAGAATATATTTGCATGATTCTTTACTCTAAAAATTAGGAAGCAGGTATCTTTATAACGGCAAAAGAGATATTTGAATATAGAGAAACATAGTTCAATTTATTCTTCCATATCAGACGGCTATTATTGTGATTAAGGGTGTGGATTTAAGGTTTGTTTTTTTGAAATCTGAGGATAATATATTCTTTATCGACGGGAAATATATTACCAAATTGATGATATGGCAAGGGCTCTCATTTCGGGGTTTTTTTATATCGTTTTATTTTTTTTTTTTTTTTTTTTTTTCTTTTTGCCTTTAAGAAAATTGACCGAATTTTGAAGAATTAAAGCCCTGAAGTAGAAGATGAGGATTAATTGAAGCTTTGACTGTAATGGTGCTGACGATTTATAGAAACCAATGTATGTAAAGCCGTGTTAAGGCACGAGACAGATTGGACCGAGGCCACAACTTTTTCTACTGAACCGATTATCAATATTTAAATTTAACTAATTTAAACCGTTGCATTTCCATATCACATTTTAATCAATGTTTAAGAATATGGGTTTATTTCCATTATTTTTAAATCCCCCAAAAAAAAAATGTATCAAAGAAAAAATGGAAATTACATAGGTTTTAATTTCCTTTTTTCATGATCTTAATTAATAACAATGTAATATATAGATATATATATCTAATATATATACTATAAAGTATATATATAGTATATATATATATATATATATTTATATACGTATATAGTATAGGTTAAGTTAGATTTTTAACGTGGTGGTTGAAAAAAAAAAAAAAATCATATATATTTAGTAGTATATGATACAGCCATTAAGATGTGAAGGAGAAAAATCCGAAATATGAAGCTATTAAAAATTAATTGATAAACTAGACCAAAATTTTGATTTTGCATGAGAAAGAAAACGGCCTTTAGTGCTACCGAAGGAAAGAATTCAAGGTAGGGTAAAGTTCTGTATTGGGTTTTGTTTTCATATAATATCAAATACAGCTACACAAAAAAAAACTATTTTTTCAGTTTTGGTCTATGCCTATTTTGTATTCTAACAATATTAAGACGTTTATATAGTCCCTTATATAATGGATAGGCATAAAGAATAACCTATCAAAGGAAAACTTCATCTAATTTGCTTATTTATTCTCTAATAGTTATATAGATAAAAAAAACATAACGAAAAAAAAACCCCACTTCTAAAAACCTTCGCTAGTAGTGACAATCATGTCATATATGTAGGTTAAAGCTTTTTTTGAAGCATATTTTATATAAAATATTATTAAAAATAGTAAAATAAATCAAAATTTAAAATGAAAAATGAGATAAATAAAAATTTTTATATTTAGTTACTTAAATTGTAATTTATATCTTGATGATGTAACTTGTGTGTTGAATCAGGAAATTGCTGTGCTGAAATAACCCTCCTCCTAAGCTCTGAATAGACTTATGCATCTTATCCCGACCCTCATTATGAATAGGTTTAAACCCCTAGACCCCCTTGAATATGACGAAGGTAAGCGGCCACATAAACGCGTGTGAGCGTTCTAAACTCAAAGGTTGAAAGTACCCAGTCAGCAATAGAGGGACATCGACTCTGATACCTCACAACATTACTAGCCAATACCAGCTCGGCCTCTGTAGCTCCAGAAAAAAAAAGTTGCATATGGTGCATTAGAAAAGGGGGGTAGGGGTACTATCTGATACTAAACCAGGTAAGAGTGATTAGATTGCAATCATAACCATGGAATCGATCAGCAACAGTATCCGATTATATACTAAGATACCTAGATGGGTATATTCCGTGCATACGATAAGCCATTGCTTGAGGCATTAAGAAAAGTGGGGGCGGGGTACTAAAAACCATGGTAGGTGTGCCACAATGCCGTTATAAACCCAATCAATTTCCTATACCTTAAAACATAGGGTTTGACACCTGTTCCGTGAAGTAGGATATGCCATGCTAGAAGGCAGAAAATTATAACAATCGGGGCGGGAGGAGGGAGGTTGTGACGTCAGCAAATGTGATTGATAGAATATATATATATATCTATAATATAAATAATTATATTATATAATATATAATTTATATTAATATACTATATATATATATTTATATATACAATATGTAAAAATACTTTTTGTGTTTGGGTGGGGGGGCGGGGTCTCGGGAGCCCCAAACTGACAGAAGGAAAAAAACAAACATACAGCATGTTGATAGGAGTTATACCGCATCTCTGCAAATTTTCAATTAAATTTGGAATTGTTTTTTTTTCTTTTGTGCAAAGTGATTTTTAAAAAGCAATCTCATGGTCCGGGATGGGGGAGGCTTACTTAAAATTTGCATTAAATTAAATGTAGAATAAGATCAAGGATGGGTCCAACAGGAATGAATAAAATATCATACTAATTTATTATTTCTAATGCAGTGAATGCTGGAAAAGTCTCAAATAATGTGTCAAAACGCTGAAAGCTTGTGAAATTTTTCAAAAATGATAAAAATTTCCAAAAAATTTCAAAAAATCGACTTCGAACATTTATAAGTACAAATCTTTTTTCACTCATAACAAGATCGCCGATTAGATTAGGTGCACCAAATTTTTTTCGCTTAGACCTCATATTTACGTGAGAGTCAGCAATGGGTTGTTATGTACAAATGGCTTGGTTTTTTTTTTTTTTGTGTTAACAGCACTTTATGTTATTGTGTAATATAGACAAAACACATCAATAACCTAACCAGGAGGGCAGTAACGGCACCTAACCGATATTGATCGAAAGGCTGCTAGTAAAACTCACGCTAACTATATTGGAACGACGATGCAAGTAAATTTCGAACTAACCTATCATGGGATAATTTTGCCGTAACCTGTTTCTCCGGTTCTGATGCGAGTGATGAGTTTTTGCACTTCAGAAAATATCCCAAGATGTCGCCTGGTGCTGGCAAACGTAAGATTCGTAAAAAAGAACATAAATTTATTTTTTTATTTAGATTTTTATATCCTTTTATTCACAGTGAAAGATGTATCATAGCCTTAAATGGATAAGGACTATATATAAATGAACAATAATTGTTTGTTTTCATGCCACATATAGAAATTCTTATCGATCTACGAAGTTAAAATTCTTTTCAAAATAGGTGCCGAGTTTTCCAATTAGGTTCCAGTTGATCAGTACGTCAAAGTGAACTAGAATTGGTAATTTAAAACCTTTCAACAGAATTTTCAGCCTGATGGATTTGGAGTGACAAACTTTTGACCATGGAGCCTATTTTAATCAATAAATCTATAGTCATCTAAAGAATTGAGTAACAATTTGTACACTGAAAAGATACTAAAAACTTTTTCCATCTTAATTTTCTTATTTTTCTTTGAACCACTTTTGATCTTTTTTGTTTCTTCTCAATTGGTTTCCACCCCTTCTTATGACGTCCACACTCGACCACAACCGAATTGTATAAATAAGTAAATTAATACGTTATTTAAAGTATCTTATATAATCAATTTTGTATTAAATTTTTATTGTATCAAGGGTTTCTCTCTATTTTATTCACCTGTTAAAATGTCTATGTCGCGAATATAATTAATATTTAAATATTTTTTTTTCATGTCACGATAGATTTTGCCCTACTTTTATGTCTGATCCAAATATTCCATTGTCTTGTATTACTTATAGGTATTATTATAGATCCGGGTCTCTATTAGTAATTACGTTAGTATAGAAACTAAAATTCGTTAGTTTGTTACTAATTCTGATAGAACTAAGTTTACCATTTAATTTAATATATATATTATCTTACATACATAGTACAAATTTTTAAGCCCGAAAATATATATATATATATTATATATATAATTATATTATATATATATATAATATATATATATATATATATAATATAATATTATATATATATATATATTATATATATATATAATACAAGTGTGGGGGCGTGGGTTATTTTCTTTAAAAAAAAGTACTAGCGACTCTTGCGAAAGGTTAAGAAACGATGGGTCGAAAGATAAATAATAATTAATAAATACATTCGGCAGAGTAAATAATCGACAGGGCGATTGCTCAATGAGCGGTGAGAATACTCTACAATAGGAATATATTATTAACACTTAGTTACAAGTAACGATTGAACCTATAAGTGAAAAAAAATTACCTTTCACTCAACAGTACTTGCAATTTAAGGAAAAATACTCTATTAATGCCTATACTAAATCATAAGTTCTATCAGCATTTTCTAGTATAAGTCACTTTATTCCTTAAAACATTAGATTATTTTCTGCTTCTTCACCTACATAAACCGTTACAGTATGGCGCTATTTGTGCCAGTTAGAATTGTTTTACTTTCAGGAACTCGTACGTACTGGGCAAAAAGAAGATTCCAAATTTTGCATAGATTGGAAAAGAAACCAATGACTTTTCCTGATTTTTGAAGGGAATTGTTAAAGTTTTATCTTTTATACGTTTAAAAATTATTATTATTATTATTATTAATATTATTATTAATGATTATTATTATTATTATTAATTATATGTATATTTTTATTATGTATTATTATTATTATTATTATTATTATTATTTTATTTAAAAATTCTTTATCGGCCTTTTTAACATAAGTTTTACTTTTACTCTTCCAATTTACGAAATGTTCCCTCTCCTTCTATTTCATATATTCTAAAAATTGATTTACAAAGACATTATGAGGCATATTTATCTTTATTTAGTTGGCCTGACCACGGTTTCGTATGGTTAACATCTCGGACATCTTATGAGTTTCGATTTTAAACAAACTATTTATATTATTTTCTCACCACAAGATTTATAGATTATATAAATTAAATCTACTTTAGATTTAAATAATTAAATTTGGTAGCATTGCATATTATAATTTAAAAAAGGGGCCTTCATACATTATGTTCCACCTACTGATCTTGAAAGCAAAAGCAAATAATTTTTCATTCCTTTATAACTTAGGTAAATATTAGATTTTTAAATTATAATTATATATTATAGTATGAGTATATAAATCTTTAATGAGGGCTGGGGTACTTACTATATATATAGTATAATAATATAATTATATATATATATATATATATAATATATACATATATATATATATATACTATATATATATACTATATATGTCTACTTCGAATGATATTTGCAATTTCAAACTAGAATATATAATATAGATATATATAATATATAGTAGGGTTATATATAATAATATATATATATATATATATTTATTTATATCTAGGTATATATGATATAATATATAAAATATAAGTTATACTATATATATAGTATATATTATATAAAATGAATAGGGGATTATGGCGCTTAATTTTAAGAGACTTGTGGAATTCTTTAAAATAGAAGGAAAATATGAATACTAGATACATAATATAAATATTTTACGCTACAGAATGCGTATCCATCTCTGTACTAGAACATGATAGAATATCTACGTATTCAAATTTCCTTCGTTTTTGTAAAAGGGGGATTGCGGAGCGGAGTCTCTTAGAGAGTGAGCGATAGTTGTAACATATTATTGACTATTTTGGTGTCCTAGAGACTATTTATGAGTGTTATAAACTATACTAGTATGATATACAAATCGTATACGTAGACTAATATTATATATTGTACTATTATATTAATATTAATAATATTAGCTATTAATATTAGTATTTTTTACACAGCCAGTATTATAAGAGTCGAGATTTAACTATACACACTATAATAAGAGATCGAATAAAAACTAAGTGAGGTTTAGCCGATTTACACGTAATCAGAAATTATCACACATATTCAAGCTATTATGAAACATTTTTTAAAGTCAGCTTCGTTATGGCGTGATATGTGGGTCCGAGCTCGAGTAGGGAGAAAGATTTATTTTAGCGAGGACCTTTTCACGATGTATAGGATCTTAATAAACGCGTGACGATCACAGCACACACGATGGCTCCAGAGAGTAATGGGACGAACGAGGGTGAAGTAGCGAGTGGTGGTGGTAATATTGAATGAATCACTGTGTAGAGAGAAAAACACTCACTGGCACACACTCCTCACACTCTAGAGAAAAGGAGTGAAGTGAGGATCAATATATATGTCAGGTGTGTACAGTTTAGAGTCTGTGATCGAGGAGACCTCATTTCTTCTATAATATAAACACAGAGTGTGTCTGCGCGCTATGGCACACTGAGCGTATTTATAGCAGAGTGGTAAGATACTCCTCCGGAGAGAGTAGTAAGTAACTTAATAGGAAGATGGGAAGCTAATAAAGTTGAAATCAAAATTAAACAATTATGTATATTACCATTTCCTCGTGATTTCAAGATTTCAATAGAATTTGAGGCTTTGAGAGGATTCAATATTTGAATCCATCTCAAGCTTCTTAAAGCTTAAAACAATTGCTTTAAAAAAACTTTAATGAATAGGAACAATCCATTTTAACCCTCCACTCACAAGTTTTGGATTCGATATTATGTCTAATTTTTTTCCATTAAATATGGTAGGTAGCCTTCCCTAGGTGACCTAAAATCATACCCACTTGTGTTTCTTCTTGTCCAAAGTTTCTATAATCATGCTCATATAAGAAGAGGAAACAGAGATATATACTACATCCCACTTTAATATTTTCGAAAGTTTTAAAGCAACTCTAAAAAGTTTCTTCATTGTCGCGGCGTCATCAAATCGTAGTTGTCCAATCAGAAAGCCTACTGTGTTAATTTCAGCCAATCGTAGTATTGACCCGCTAGAATCTTTTGAGCTTTCCCGCAAGACAATAATGTTTAAGAACACTTCAGTACCACAAATAGGTTTATCCATATCTATTAAAATTTAAAAATTATAATATATATAATAGTATATTTATATATATATATATAAATTAGTATATAATATATTATATATCTTATATATATAGCTATATATATATTGGATATATCGTCGGAAAGTGGAAATTTCATTACTTGCTGTCGAACAGGAAAATACATATCCTCCTCTCATCTCTCTCTCTCTCTCTATATATAGTATATATATATAAATATAAATATATATAAAATATATAAATATATAATATATATTATATATAATAATATATAAAGTATATACTATCATATATATACTATATTATATATAGGTATATACACGCTTTTGTTTGACTTTGACTAGATCATTTTCATCTTTTAAATTTAACGCCAACATTAACTTCTAATAATTTTCAATATTACGGATAAATTTCACTTCAACATTTCTTTGGTATAAAACAAATTTACAAGAGTGCAATGGCAATAATATTCCTTTTGATCGAACTTTGTTAAAATGAAAATTTATAAATAGTTCTGTTGCCAAGCGTACGAATGGTGGTAAGATTATAAAACAACAATTGTTCTACACTGGCACGTAACAGGCGTTGCGGTCCTTCAAGTGTCTGATTGAATAATAATCTGTTTTTTTGTTTTGGTAAATTTGTGTTTTAATAAGTTTTTTTGAGGTTTACCGGCTTTGTTTACATACTGACTATCGGGAGAGAGGTTCACGAGTATTGGCAGCATCATATAGTCTTTGTAGATGCAGTAAGCTTTTTCGAGCATAAGACATGTTGCACTTTCCATCTTGTCTCTTGATCTATCTAAGAATGCAACTTTTCCAGCTTGACACTTTGGAACTTGTGCTGCTTTTGTTATTTGTCTCTTTTTTGCTTATAAAATATTTGTATGTAATATAGGAAGACCATCACGCTCTGCTAACTGTAAAGTATGAATCCAACAACTCATGCGTGCAATGTTAGCGTCATCGGAACATTGTCTCATCAGTGTTTATCAAGCTTTTCCTTAAAACGGCACTAATGACTGGTCGTTTTGATATTCAATAAATCAGTGATCTCACAATTTTATCAGCCCTCCTGTGTCCTCATCGTTTTATTAATTTTTCAATCGCTATGAACGTGTTTGAATGCGCTTCCGTGAATCTGTCTAATTACTAGTTCTCTTAATTATCTCGAATTCTTCTTAAAACTTCAATAAAAGTTCTTGGATATATCGCCGAAATGTTGCGATTTGGTATCTCTTACTGCTAACGCTTCAGTAATTATTGTTTTTATCTTCGTCCCATATCTAATATTAGTAGCAATATAGTAATTTAGCTTTTTAAACATTTCCTGAAAATTTCATGCAAACGAAGCGTCCCTATAGAGCAATTTCTAAATTAATTTTTTTTTTGCCTTCATCGCTAATCCTGGTCTTGCCAAAAAAAAACTAATGGATCACTATCTTTAGAAAAATTTATAATCAATTTGTATTTTTGAATTTTCACTTGACGACAGAGCAATTTTTGACAATGAAAAATAAATCCACTTTTCCCTCCGAGTGTTTGTAATTAAAGATTTATCCTGAGCAGCTTTTGATTCACCTTATATATATATATACTATATACTATTATAATACATAATTTGCAGATTCAAATTAAATATAAGTACAGATATTTTCAGGGTTTGAAAATCTTAAAGATTATATATATATATATATATATATATATATATATATATATATATATATATATATAATTTCTTTTCCTCAACGCTGCAATGTACAAAAACATCCATTTTGAAAGATGCAAGCACCCAGTGCAGTTTTATTAAAAAAGATGCAAAAACTCGGTGCAATATCAATACAAGCAACAACACCCCAAGAAAACAAAATCTGCGAAAATCTCTTCACAGAAAAAGTCCAAATAAAATATGGGAAAAACAAATCTGGAATTTTAAAATTGAATTTAGCAACTCTGAAAAAGCAGCGTAAAAATGAAATCACGGAGGATGCTCTAAGAATCTACCCCATATTTCTCTGCAACTGCTCAAAAATATTTTGCAGGGAATTCGTTAACATATATTGTAAAGAAAACTTTATAAACATTTTTGCAAATAAGATTGTGTGTGAAGTGAAATATACATTTTGCTCTCCTTATGTAGAGTCTTTGACTGTTAAAAAATATGTAACTCTTCGAATATATTATATTCTCAAATTTTACAATAATTCTAAAAATCAACAATCCTATAGAGTAAACCGAAAAGTAACATATACTCAATGCTTTATTGTTTTTGTCAGGTGTTTAACGAAATTTAGCATAAATATTTAGCATTTTATAATTCTATAGTTTAAATTTAAAATTTATAGTATGTAATCTTATATAATAAAATCTATATTTTAAAAGAATTGGGCCTGGGTTTTTATTTCTTTTTCTTACATTACCAAAGGCTAAATAGTATTTGAATTATAATCCGCTCTTGAAAGAGTTGGAGCATTAAAACGAGTATATTAGTAGTTTGGAAACAAAAGAAGCAAAACTTTTAAAGGTATCCGCTCCAATCTTTGATTATTTATTAAACTTTTGCAGGGGATGTGATCTGAAGGTCCAATATGAGAAAAGTATACAGGGATATATTTGCTATACCATCTAAAAATTTTATTTGTACCTCTAATTGCTTAGAATGTTTCATCTATTTATTCGTTGCATTTTCATTTAGTTATTGAATGGCCAAATAAACTCGGAGTTGATTGAGTTAAATAGATATCTATATTATATATATATATATATTATATATATATATATATATATATATATATATATATATATATATATATATATATATATATATATATTTTTTATGCTGGGTATGTTGGGTCTAGTAGAGTGTAATTTGTCAGATCGGAGTTGAGGACTATTCATTTTTATATCACATAATAGACTAATTCTAAAGAATCAAAGTTAAGATTTTTGATAGTATGAACATTTTCTTTTGCTATCAAGGATACATTAAACAAATTATTTGATTTCTGTGATTTTGCTAGAAAGGAGTTTCAGAAACTTTAACAAAATATCTCTGTGGTAGAACAAAATGTTAGGTAGCATCCAGCGAATTGAAGCAACAAGTCATGTATAGAATATTTGAAAATGGAACTGTCAATCGGTGGTATTTTGATCTATATTTTGCAACTGAAAGTAAGGGTTTGAGTGAAATCATGGTTCCAACATCCTGAAGCGTGCCTCAAGACCATGATTGTAAACATAAAAATGGAAAGCCAAATATATGGCCAAATAGAATTTTAAAATCCTTACTTTACTTTGAAATTTAAAAAAACAAACGAATATTAAAAATATAGCCAAAATCATGAAATGATTGCGAATATAAAAACTTTTAAAGGTTTATTATGTCACTTTACAAAATTAAACATTAACAAGCATTACTTAATGCTAGTCTGTAAGATAGTTAAAATTGGTTATAAAACAAAATAAAAAGAAAATACCTTGACGAGAAATGACCTTTTTAACAAACTCATATAAAACAATAATTGTGAAATTAATTTTGATAAAAATTGGTGAATTTTATCTCCAAACATAACACAGGCTGGACTAAATGTTTCCTGGAAGTTTTATAGGTGGTTTGTTAATGAAATTTGTCTCCTAAATCCAAATCAAGCATTCATTTGCTCAATCAGGTCTTAGTTTTCAAGATATCAGACCGGACTCCTAGATGGCATTCGAGGAGCTCACGTCTCTAACTGACCGCAGGGCGCGAGTGGTTGTGTGTTGTTTGCTCACTCTCCAACTAGTTCTTACTTTAATCCATGAATGTTCTCATCTAGGAACAGTGTTTAAAGTGTATTTTCTAAGCTTTAGATTTGATCTTTGTCAATTTTTTATGCAGTCAGTATACATTAGCATAAACTCTAATAGTTCATAAAAATGAATAGAAAGTGTAAAAATCAGTCCTGATCGATTTTGTTTGTCTGTGGCAAAGCACTATAACGCCGTTAGTAAATTTCCTTTACAATGCATATTTGGGAATAAAGCTAGGAGATCAAGACAAAACTTTGCTCCACATATGTGCGCAAAGCCTGTATCATAAGCCTAAGGCGCTGGAATGAGGGCAAAACGAACTGTTTGTCCTTTGGTGTACCTATGGTGTGGAGAAAAGGCAAGGACCATATTACAAAACCTGAACCATCAAAAGAAAAGGCAAACAAATTTTTCGAAGGTTGGCTAGAAATGTCTGGGTTTAAAGGATTTCTAGAAAAGGTTTATAAAAAGGGGGTAAAAAATGATGTAGCTTATTGTAAAATATTTGATGCTGATCTTACAGCTTAGAAATTTGAAATAATAAGGCTTGAAAATTCAATTAAGCACCAAAAGCATGAGAGAGAAGTTACATCAAACAAAAGTATAGCTAATGTTTTTTCTAATAGGTATATATATATATACCTATATATATATATTTCTTTAACATTTTTTATATAAACTGATTGTATTTAAATTTGTAAATTTTCATAGTAATGAAAATTGTGTATAAAAATGTGTGGAAACGAGGGTCGAGTGAATTAATATTATGTAAATTAAAGTAGCTGTCAGTCATTTTTTCAGGTATCTATAAGAAGAACAAGCACACTGAAGTCTACCCTGATGTTCCTTCTGCCATTAAACTACAAAATATTATGTAAATTAAGCAGGCGAAACCTGAAAATACTGAACTTCAAGACAATATAGAAGATATAGAAGTGGATGGCACTGACACTTCAGTGACATATCAGCCTACGTCTACAAAAACTTCGCCAAGACCACTCACTCAAAGTAAATTAAATGACTTGACTAGAGATCTTGGTCTTTCTAAGAGAACGCACAACTTCTTGCATCCCGTCTAGTGAGAACCTCCTCTCTCAAGAAACTCATATTTGTTCAGAAATAGAGAGAGTGCTTCTTGACAGCTCATTGGTGTATTACAAGATTAAAAGTTTAATGAGGCACTTGTGTTCTACCAACAGTGAATGAGAGCTCTTCAATTGATTCTTCTAGAAAAGCTGAGGCAGACCTTAAATATTGGCAATAAATGGCATCCGTACCTATTGCCATTCAGTTCAGTTAACAGAAAGCTACAAAAATATGGAAGTATTGATTATAAAATCAAGTACTCTAACCACAACTGGTTAATATGTGATGATCTCAAGGTAAAGATATATTTCCCAGTTTCTCCTTGTCATTATAAATCTTCATTTTTAAAAAAATTACCTATGAAAAAAATATAAGTTCTTAGAAACCATGTACATCAATATCCAAGCATAAACAGTTTTCAATGTTAATTTACTACATTTAATGGATTTCTTAAGACCTTAATCCTTTCTTTCAGGTTGTGTGCTTTCTTCTTGGGATGCAAGGAGGCCAAACAAAATATCCTTGCTTCATGTATCTATGGGATAGCCCGTGCTGATAGCCTTCACTATAAGCAAAAAAAACTGGCAGCCGGAGAGACATTCCAAAAATTAGCTTCACAGACGTGGGAGCCTAAACTCAGTCCTCCATAAATTTTACTGGGCCTCCTCTTCATATAAGCTTGGCCTGATGGAAGAACTTGTCAAGCACTGAAATAGAAGCCAGCTTTTAATATTACTGCAAATTCCACCATTCAGTGATGCAAGCTCCAGCAGGCATATTGACGGTCCCAATTAGACCTGTTAAAGGACAAGCATTTTACACCAATATGGAAGCCAGTGAACAAGATGCATGGGGATCGTTTTAGTAAAGTATGACGGTTTTTCTGGGAAATAAAAAAGCTCAGAATATATATCTCATATGAAAATGAGCTTATGAAAAGCTTCGAAAAAATGGGAGCTCGCATGTCGATAAAAACGCATTTTCTCCATTCCATCTGACTATTTTCCCGCAAACTGTGGAGATTAAAGTGAAGAACAAAGTGAAAGATTTCACCAAGACTTAAAGACGATGGAAACAAGATATCAAGGACGCCGGGACATCAACATGTTAGCACTATTGCTGGTGTCTTAAACGTGACGAACCAACATCGTCACAAACGGAAATCAATCAAGACTTCGTTCTTGAATAGTTTTGCACGTCTTGGTAGCGTTCATAGTAGTTGTAAGTTTATAAATAATTAAACGAAAGTCGAATTGAGTCGTATTTATCTCCTCCTCCTCTATGCACTCTCCAAATTTCATCCATCTACGATCATTTCCTATTTTTAGCGGCCAGCACCCCAATGGGGGGGGAGCACGGACAAGTAACCACGTCTACGATGAAATTACGTTAATTAATCCAATATAAGGTACAAAGTTTCAAACTTCTTCTATCATTTCCAGGTTTAGGGTGTTATCGCCATCACACGTTGGGCATAGCGGCGTTAAAGGAAGGTGGCGTCGTAGAGTGATGACGCATCCGGTGCGGGGATATGCACGGCAAAGAAAATAATAATCGTTAACCCTGCTCAGGTACACCTCTTTAAAAGTCACATGTTGGAAAAGTTTTTCACAGCTTAATTAACCTTTTTTAAACCTTTATTTTGATAAACTAGGCTATTGTTTTATTATATTTGATGCATACATCTTCAAAGGGATGATGGAGACAAACTTTCATGCAAACAAATTTTTTTTTAAATCCTTTTATTAAAACACAGTTACTTTTAAAAATAAAAAAAGAAAATAAACATATTTTTTGTATATATGATAAAAAAAACAATTTTTAGTATAATTTTTATGCAAATAAAAAAAAATGTAAAGAATCATCGATATTTTCATCCACATCGTCATTTAAGACTTTATTGCCTTCAAAAAATGAAATGAAAGTGAGCACTTAATTTTTTTTATATAAAAATGAAATATTTCTATCTACATCTGCAAAATATTTACCTTTGAGGTATATATTATATATTATATAATATATATATATATATATTATTAATTTATATATATATTAATATATATAGTATAATATATAATATATTATATATATATATAATATTATAGAATATTATAGATTATATATATATATATATATATATACATAAACAAAACTTTAATATAATATATTATATATATATATCTACAAATTATCATACATTTATATTTATTATTTTAATTATTTTATAAATAATATATAATATATATATATATATAGTTTAGTATATTATATTATCATATTAATATAATACTATTATAATATATTATATATATATTATATATATAATATATATAATTATATATATATATATTAAATATATATATTATTACTATATATATTTTATATATACAGGGGTATATATATTATATAGATATATAGATAATTGATATTATATATATATAATATTATTATATATATTATATATATATAATAGTAATATATTATATATATATATTATATAATTAATTTATAATATATATATATATATATATATATATATATATATATATTATATAATATTATATTATATCTATATATTATATATACTATATATATATATGGTATATTACATAATATATATATTATATATTATATACTATATAATATATATATATATATATATATATTAATATATATATATCATAATATATATATGTATATTATATAGTATAATGTCTTCTGCGTTACCCTGTTCGTGGAATCTGAGGGTGAACCAATTATCAACTTTCACAATTTGCTTCCTGAATTAGGTTATGCGAGAAATAGTGCTTCAGTTACAAACTCCGCCAAGAGAAAACCCCTTGGTGGTTTGTGTGCTTGCATTGCATTCAACATATAAAAGATTGGGAATCCATCATACCATTTATCACAGCTTTATTGTCATATTCGCAAGCTTTATTGTCCCTAAATGGAGAACTTACCCTGAAAGCCCAATAGTTGTTCATCCCGATAGTTATATCTTAACAAGCACATAGTGTGAGGATTGCGGAGTTGGTTTATTAAATTTTTCCAAAGAGATATGAGTGGAGAAACTTTATCTACGATGGACACGTCAGCTCTCGTGGAGATGTCATTCAAAATCGAGGATTTCCAAGGCGAAAATATTGAATACATCCCTCGCCATTGCTAGCCCTCAATGAATGCCCCAATATCATTACCTAAATATTTCTTTGGGTGCATACGATGTAGGTAATACCTGCGCATTATTAAACAACACTATTAAAAGCCGTATTTCGTTAGCTGTTGTTTCCTGAGATAGTGCGGGGTATTTCTGATTTTGTGCTTTCCAGCATTTTTTCTACTATACATGGTACTTAACCAAGTCACAATGTCGGCTGGCAAATTATCATCAATGATCAGATTGAAAAATTCTTTTGGTGTATGAAAGTTATGCCCTATTTGCAAAACAGGACCTTTTGTGCTTTGTTGTAGTTGAGGGTTATTTCCAAAAGTTATTGCCGAATTTCTGGATGGAAACTGCTCCAATCAAGAATGACCCATTTTTGAAACAGAAGAACGATTTTTTCTTTCTAAGATGATAAAATTAAAAAATTTGAGAAGCTGTAGATATATAACAAAGACAAAGGTGATGTTGATTATAGTTAGAGATTTAGCGCGTAACATGTAGAGGGGTGTATGGTGTGAAGTGTATTGCAGAAAGTGGTACCCTAAATCGCTTTGGCCTCGAGGAAGAAATGTGAGGGTCGATTGATAAAGAGACACTTGCGCACAAATGTACTCATCTCCCGGGAGCGCATAATCGACGGTTGATGGAGAAAGTGGTGAAGAACCCTATATGTTCTTAATTTAGAGGGAACACGGTGTAGTGAGATTGAATTTGCATAGACAACGTATGTAGACTGCTAATTCGTAGTGGTGACAAACTTGAAGTGAGAGGGGACACTTCGGTGGGAGTTTACAGAGTGCATTAGTTTTCAGATTTTCACATTTAGGTGTTTACTGAAAAGCAGTAGACACATTTCATTTGAAAGGGATTGCGGATCAATCAACCTATTTGAAGTGACGAGGTACTTGCACAACCTTCATCGTCATCAATCTCAACCATATTTCTAATTCTTTCTATAGAGTAAAGAATAACTTTCTTTTCCTTTGTTAATATTCATATTTCCAAAACATTCTGCTATTTTACTACATAATCGAGGAATTCAAAATCCATCACTCTCTACAGTCATATTCCACGTCATCCTCACTTTCACTGTCTGAGGATTCAAAAGAGGATTTCATTTCCAATCATGAATATATATATAATATTATATATATTATCTATATATTTATAGTATATATATAATAATATTATATGATATATTATAATATATATAATATATAATATATATAATTATAAATATGATATTTATTATATACTATATATATATATTTATATATATAATATTATTATCATATATAATTTTAATATATATATATTAATATATTATTATATATTATATATATATTATATATAATATTATAATTAAATATATATATATATATATATATATATATTATATATAATATAATATATATATAATTATTATATAATATATAAATAATAATATATATATATTATTATATATATTATATATATACATATATAATATATATATAATAATATACTTAATATATATATATATATAGATATATATATATATAATATATATATATAGATATTATATATTTATATTATATACTATATATATATATAATATATATTATATATATATATAATATATAGAATATAGTTATATATATATATATTATATATATTTAGGGAATGCACCGGATCTCCGGCTCCGGCTCGGCTTGGCGGAGTTCCGAGGCCTTATTAAAGATCTCGCTCCGGCCGTGAGACCATATAGTTCCGGCTCTCCTGGCCGAAGACCTAATCATTTTACAAGGTAGTTTTGAAAATAAAAATAGTTATAAATCATGAAATAAATCAATGAGAAGCATTTAAAGAAAGGTAAATTTAATTATAGAAGAACATGATTCATACAACAAGATGCTAACATCGATATTTTACACTCACTCTTTTTTGCTGTTAGTGATAATATTAATCAACTAATAAACTAATATTTTCAATATATAATAATATATTAATTAATATGATCGGGCCTATATGACACCACTCTACTAAATTGACTAATTATTAGTGATAACAAACTTGAAAAAGGTTTGAATATCCAAAATGACTCCCTAAGCAAAAAATACACTTGCATAAATCTAAGGCTTTAAAATAAGAAATTCAGAAGTAGGTATAAGAAATTGGTAAAAGAACTTTTATTAAACTACATGCCATATTCTGACCAAAGACTAAATATTATGAATATATTATATATATCCATGTATATATTTAAATTATTAAGAAACTTTTAAACTTATGAACATAAAATGCATCTTTTATAGGTTATAAAATAATCCTCCTTATAAAATAAATAATATTTATATATTATATATAAATATATATATATATTTATATATATATATATATATATATATATATATATATATATATATTATATATATGTATAAAATTATATTTTTTGTTAAAATTTATTAAAATCTATATATATACGTTACTATATATATATATATATATATATATATATATATTAGATATATATAGACTTATGATATTATATATATATATATATATATAAATATATAATATATATATATAATATATATTATATATTATATATATATATATATATATTATATATATATTGTCTACAAAGCCCTTGATTGCTAAACAACATTAAGAGTAAAGTTTTTATTACATAAACACTAATCACAATTATAAAAAATCACTGGAAACATATAAACTAAGCTAAATTAAATAAAAATAATTGTTTTTAATTTTCGAGGCTTATCAGTTTCCCGAGGAAATAATAGGAACCTTGTCAAGAATATACGATGGTGGTAAAGGAATCAAAACTTTTGCGAGGAGCCTGATGATGATTATTTTTTTAGTTGGTTAATAGGGAGTGGAAGAAAGAGGAAGTATTCAGTGCGGCGTTCAATATGGTGTCAAAATTTGTATCTCCGGGAATGCGATTGAAGTTTGGGATGTTTTTTATGCAATATGATTCAGCTATTTTTTCTGTATTTATGGTTTTTGATGTGTGCTATTGCTGACATTTGTGAAATGTTTATATGGTGGTTTTGTGTGGACCGGTGTAATGTTAGGGGGGAGTTTTGGTGGCCGGTATTGAGGTCATGTATGTGTTCGTCTTTACGTCTTGTAAGATTGATGGTTTCTCCTATATAAACCGAGTCGCAGTTGCTACAGGGTATCTTGTACACGACTTGTTGAGAGGGAGTGTGGGGTTTGGGGGGCGCAGGATTTTTTTGAGTGGGAGAGATTATTAGAAGGGACCAGAGTAATGTTAGGGAGGAGTTTTTTTATTTTCTAGTGCGTTATGGGACACTGTGAGGAATGAGGTAAAAGAATACCTCCTCTTTCTTCCACTCCCTATTAACCAACTAAAAAAATAATCATATCAGGCCCTGCAAAAGTTTGATTCCCTTTACCACCACGTATATTCTTGACAAGGTCCTTTCTCGGGAACCGAAAGCGTCGAACGAATTTAAACAGATTATTTATGTTATTATTACTATTTATATGTTTCCAGTCGATTTTTTATAATTGGAATTAGTCGTATGTGAATTAAAAACTTTACGGCTTAATTGTTGTATTTAGCAAATCAAGGCTTTGTAACATAATAATAACAAGGGCAGTTAACAGCTTTATTTAACTTATACTATATATATAATATATACTATACTATATAATATATATATTATATAGTATATATATATATATACTATAATATATTTATATATATAAGGAGATATTGATCAATGCATCCATGTGGATAGTCAATTGGCTGATTCGCATATCTTATTCTGTGTTGTTTTATTTCTCGAAAGTTTTATAACTACATTATGGAATGGTTTACCATTTCCTGATCCACGGCTGCTGACTACAAAGTTATTATTATCTAACGATCGTCTCTCAAATTATTGAAAAACACCTTTAACATATTATAGATTCAAATATACCAGTTTATTTCTTCTGTCTAGTACAATCTTGTTATGATTTTATGCTATAAATGATATAATATAAAATTTAATGATAAAATAGTCACCAGGGACGGCACAGATGATATTAAAAACTACAATTGTAGCTTGAACAATTATATCACACAACAGAAGTGGATTAGCCATATCTAGGCTGTATCAGAGGTCAAGTGTACAAATTTATTTGATTTTACTTAATTCAATACTGTAAAGATTTGTAGTCAATGTACAGGTAGTTAAACTTGACTCTTAATTACAGTTTACTAATCTTGGTTGACTGGGCTGGAGGGCCGTGACCATCATTAGTCCCATTTAAGAAAACCCCTCATTGGATATATCAGGATTAGTTTCTTAATGCCGAATAAAATATATGTGACTTCATGTTAACTGTCAAATACGCTGTTAAATATCAAATTATGGTCCAAATACCAATTGTTGTTTATATTTGACAGGGTTCGATTGTGGGACTCATACTTGAATCCAGATATTTCTATCTTGGGATTCATCCTGAATCCTTCAAGACATTCTAACTCTGGACTACGTTCTATTTTGGGATTCATCCTGAATCCATTAGCTTCTGATTGTGTCGCTGATTTCTCGTTTTGGCTTCAATTCTGAATCCGATTTTCTGTTTCAGCGGATGCAATCCCTAGAATCCGTTCCTTATAAGCTGATACTCTTGAAGTGCGATTCCTTAGTGATCTTTTCCGTGCTATTGTTTGGAAGTTGGAATTCATCCTGAATCTTTCTTCTTGGAGTTGTTTCGGAGTTGTGGTTCGTTGGATCCTTCTCCCTGCCAATTCTAACGTTGGGGTTCGGCCTGATTCTTTCCTCCTTAATAGTACTTCAGCATAGTTGTGATTCTCCTGAATCATACTCACCACTTGAAACTATTCTCCAGTCAAATTCAGATAAGTCATCATTTATTCACAATTGTTGAGTCTGGATTTCTTATTCCCTTGATTTATGCATGAGCAATATTTGGAAGCGTTCGGTTTCCACTCTCGTATTCTGTATCCATAGAGCTGGTCTGTGTCGGATGTACATATCTTTACAACATGGTGGAACACTTTAACTTTACTCCACACGGTGTATTTATTTGATTTATTAAAACCAATTCTTTGATTAATATTGTTGGGGATTGAGATATTGTGTTAGCTATATAACTTTTTATTACACAAACATCCCACCATTATTCTGAGCGATTTGATTAAAGATAACCTTTATCTATGGAGTGTCACTATCTTCATATTGATTCTCTTATTGATATTAATTATCTTAATCTTCCGAGACCTCTATCGGGATATAACCTTCGAAAGCTCCCGGAACTAGTTAAATAGTTCTACACCTTTCTTTGGGTAAAATCTTAGCTTAATATCAACATTTTTATATGTTATCAACCGTCGCAATCCTCCTCGAAAGTCATTCAAGTCAGCAGGCTTACGGAGTCCTGAAGACTAACTCCCTCCGTTACGGAGAAAATCTAATTTGCTCCGTATTACCCCTGATGGTGTCAGGTGGTTGCTGTGCTGACTAGACCTTCAAACCATATCTTTGAACATCACAAATACGTAATAGTCTGTGTTGTAATCTGGATGGTATATGGCTTCGATGATGTGGGTTCTTAAGAAAGAGCGGAGGGGGATGAGGTAACCTCACCGTCGGTACACTTGTGACCCAGCACTTCTCCTCCGCCAACACTATATATATTAAAAGTGCTCTGTGTGGTTGTACCAGCTGTTATTCGATACTGTCATATTAGTATCACGCCAACATTATTTATTTTGAGAAAATTTTAAATATGATATTGTTAACACAATATAGTGTAAGAAAGTTTAAACTAGCTAGGCATTGCTATTTAGGTAACTATTCTCCTATTGTGTAAGAATCAAATTGCTCTAATTGTATGTGAAGAAAACAGTGATCATGTATATAATACTATTCCTGTGTGTTGTGGGTATTATTCCTGCGGTTGGCTAGACATTCTCTTCGCAAATATCACGTTGAAAGGTTGGAGCGAGAGTGATATTTCCTAGCAATTCACGGTCAAGAGATGCAATCAGAATAAAGAGCTTTTCTTTCTTCTCTACCAAACAGGAATCAGAATCCAATTTTTCGTCTCCATAATTACGTGGTACTTGAAAAATATTATCCACGGTTAGTTTGAATAGTATTACTTCTAGTGTAGGTGTGTGTTGAGGGTGCTGCTTCTATTTGCATTTTTAACTTTTTCCTTCTATTGAATCAGTTCACTGTGGTTTGATATGATATCTGATTTGTGATGTATTCCATTTTCTGTGTGGTCTGAACGATTTTTCTTGTAGCCATCTCATCATAATATTAAAATGTGTTTCCTGGATTGTATCATCCGTCTTCATATCTTCAGATTCCTTCATGTAGATCTGTTAGAAGACTGATCAATCTGTGATCATGTGTGTCATCAGATGATAACTAATGTAATATTTTCTTTAAGTGGCTTTTGGGGGGTGATATGATGTATGTTTAATTCTTCTATTGAGCATAAAAATTTATTTATTATGTGTGTGTGGGTGGTGGTCTGGGTGTGTGTATCAAAGGGAGCTAATTCTCGTATTGTGGATTTTGTGGTGGAACTGTTGCAAGTGGTACATAAAATTTCTTCTCTCTTATGGTACCAAAACGTCGGGATAACAGATTCTAATAAGGTCATCTTTTCATAGTTTTTACACCGCTTTTCTTCATGTTTTGCTTAATTATTTTTGCAAATGCATTAAACTGCAGGCATTACAATAAATATACTTCGCATCATCACTCGCTGTTTTAGTTAAATCCTTCAAATGGTTGTAGCAATCTAAATCTGGTGTTTCCATTAGCTTCCTCAAGTGTGTAGTGAAGATATCTGTGTGTGTGATTGGTGTTTTATCGAATTTGGAAGTAATATATAAGTATTGCAATTTTTTGCTCTATGATCCTTTGTGCGGAGGCATTATAAATGATGGAAATTCCTTCCTTGTTATCCACCATCTTAAGATCAAGCTTGATGTATGGCAAATTCCTGGAGAAATTGAATTTTCAGTTAACGAGATGGAATGCAGATTAGTTTGATCTACTTTAAAATGAACCTACAATTTCCTACATAAAGTAACTAAATCTTTAATTGATTTTTGAGAAAATAAAGCATCATGTAATTTACTATCTGTTAAGGACATGAATAGAACATTTATAACACCTGATAGTCTCATACC
>JABUQX010002315.1:35000-37500 GCA_015478945.1 Trachelipus rathkii | reverse complement strand
GCTTAAAAACGGATGTTTCAAAAATGTTGCTGCCATATATTGCACTTCGGTCTGTAAACCTCGGGCTTTTAGTTGGAAATGTCAGTTGTGCCTATGCTAATAATAATATAGTATATATAATTATATTAATATTATAATATATTATATAAATAAATATATACTATATAATATATATATATATTGTATATATATAATATATTATGTGTTATATATAGTATGATATATAGTATGTATGGTATAATTAAATATTATATATTATATTATATGTGTGGTAGGTGTATATGATATAATGTTCAGAGCATTGGTTCTGTTATATATATATATAAATATATATATATATAGTATATTGTGTATATTATATATATAATATATTATATATATTGTTATATATATATATATATATAGGTGTGTATATATATATTATATATATATTTGGATTTATTATTTGCGAGGTACTATATATATATATAATATATATATATATATATATATATATATATTATATATATATAATTATAATATTATATATATATAAATATATATTATATATATATATATATTCATAATATCTATATAATATATATTATATATTATATATAGTTATATATATATATATATTATTATATAATATATAATATATATAATATATATATATATATATATTATATATATATAGTATAATATATATATATAATTATATATATATATATATAGTATAATATATATAATATATATTATATATAATATATCATATTTATTAATATATATTATTATATATATATGATAAGATATATAATATATATAGATATATATATATATATATATAATATTAATATATATTATATATAATATATTATATATATATATTTTTTTAAATATTATAATATAAAATATATTATATATATATTATATATATATATATATATATAATTATATATATATTATCATAATATATTAAAACTTACGTACTCCAGTTGCACTAAGAATCTGAAAAACTTGCATGTTGAAAACAAAGCAACATCTGAAATTGGAGTTACAAAATAGAGCAGGTAGAAAATGATTTTTCGTTTTTGTATTTTGATTATATTCCTAAAAATATTTAAATTTTTTTTTGTTATTTAATTAATTGAATCTCTACAAACCTATTCTGATATAATTTAATTTTCTTTTTTAAAACAAATTGATAGCTTTTTGAAGTGGGTATAGTTTTAGGTCCAAATTAAGATAATCTTCGGAAACGAAGCATTTTTATAACGGGTATATTTAAATAAATATTAGTGAAGCTGAGGTTACCCTGACCTTCAAACTTTTAAATTATTTTGATTTTCTGCTGTAATTCTATATATAATATATTCCATTCTGGATATTAGCAACAGTCACAGCTAGCTTTTGTGGGTCCATTTACTCTGGAACCGTAGTTTTATTATTGAAATATCCTAGAAAAAACGTTTTCTTACAAAATTTGTAGCAAAAAACCTAAAGGTATATGTAAATCAATAAATTTCCGCAACTCGCAATTCTCTCTGGTTCTGAAGAAACTCACTTGAAAGTTCTCTGGAGTTTTCCCACATTATTATTTCTTCAAAATTTGTTATTAGTGTAATTTACCTTTTATCACATTATTATTTCTTCAGAATTTGTTATTAGTGTAATTTACTTTCAACATTTTAAACTTCATTTAAATATTTGCAAAATATAGGATCCTACAATAGCTTTCTTATTTGTGGTCGAGCGAACATACTTCTATTATCCTTAGCATCTGTTATATTATAGAATTTAGGTTGTAGGAATTGTGCTCCCACTAAAATCAATATTCTGGCAAAGATTTTAATCAAACCGAACTTTATGAGTATTAATAAAGCGCTCGCACAACCCCTCCCTGCCACCGAGCACACCCTACACCAGCCCTAACACTACATACGAATTCCACTCCCGACCCAGCATCTCCGTCCTCCATCCCATACGCCACACAGCTGCCATAAATATCGTCCGACAACGTGATCCTTCTCAGACTACTTACAACTCTCTTTTCTCGCACTGCTTATAAATGTGGTGATTTTCCAATCCATTATTTAAAAATCGGCGTAAAAGAATTGGAATTTATATACCCAATTTGCAATTCAAGCATAATGAAATCATTTTCATATTTTCAGAGATATGATAAGATGAATATTTCTCATATTGAATCCTGAAAAGAAAAAGGACTATGCTTTCATATGACTACTTTATGCGAGCAACATATGCGATCGAAATTGATGATACTTATTTCTCGAATCATGTAATAACATTATTCAAATTAATCAATAAGAAATATATGAAAACAAGTTACTTTTGTAGATCAAGGATGGATCATGTGATCCAAAGCTACCGGACAAAGAGTGCATATCATAGAAAAAAGGTAAATAATTATATTAAGTGATGGAATGTATATGGAAAAAAAACATGCTTTAGTTTTTGGTGTAAAATAATTCATCATTTCAATCTTGATTCTATTAACTGT
>JABUQX010002315.1:25000-32500 GCA_015478945.1 Trachelipus rathkii | reverse complement strand
TTTAAAAGCCTTCCACCAACACCATATACCACTAACATTTGCAATAGAGCTTCCCTATTAATCCTTTCATACGCCTGGTGCAAATCCATGAAACCTAAATTCAATTTATTCTTCTTTCCCCTCATTTTCTCAACCATTTTATTTAATGGAAAGATTTGATCCACACATCCTCTACCTATCCTAAGCGCACCCTGTTCTTCATTAATAATTCCTTCAGTCACTCGAAACACACATTCCACCAAAATACGAGCATATATCTTCCCTACAACACTTAATAAACTAATTCCCATATTGTTCCTACAGTTAACCTTATCCCCCTTACCCTTATATAAGGGTAAGGGAAATAAGGGAGATACTGCTCTCCTCAAACCACTCGCAACTATACCCTCCATAAACGCTTTGTTACTTAACTTTCAAATCCAATCAATCAGCATCTCACCTTTGTTCTTGGTCATTTCACCAGTAATTTCATCTATACCTGCAGATTTACAATTCTTCAACTTTCTTACTCCACCCATTACCCCCTTCTTGCTAATGACCTCATTCCCAATATACCTATTTCTTTTTGCGCCATCAAACCCACACACATTTACTATCACTTCTTTACTGCCAATGTTATTGAGATTTTCGAATTGCTTCCTCCACCCTTCTCTCACATCCATTTTATCAGTTACGAAAGCCTTTCCTATTCATTATTCTAAGCTGGTTCCCATTTCTCTCATTCTTAACCTTTCGCTCTTCCTTCCAGAAGAGCTTCCTATTCAATGGTAAATCCACATTCAACCTAATTCAAAACTGTGCACTTACCTCTTTTTCATAATACCTATGCACCTTATTGTATTTTTTTTCCTTCTTATATAATTGCAAGCATCTTTCTTTTGAAACTTCATCATTAACTTATAGTACATTTAACCCGCTTCCTTTTTTGCTTTTAACCGCTTGCATCACCTCTTCATTCCAACACTAACTGTTATCATTCCTACGTCCTAATTTAGCACATCCACATGCTTGCTTCCTTTGCACTACTAACAACCACTTCCTGCATTTTCTTAAAGATTTATTTAGTTTCACCTTGTTCACATTGAACTAATTTACTTGCGAGCGCTCTTACATACTTATCCTTATTACCTTATTCGATTAACCTCTCACTCTTAATTCTACCCACTTCCTTCCATATCACTTTCCTCTCCATCCAAGCCCCACTAACCTAATTTACATTAAACAACACAATGATCTGATGATCCCATTCATAATCACTCACTGATTTAACATCCAACACATACTTAAACATCTCCATCACCAGCATAAAATCAATCATACTTTTCACTTCTATACTATCTCAACCTACACCAACACTAGTATACTTATGAATCCTCTTGTCTTTAAAGAAGGTAATGATTGAACACATTACCCAATCCTGGCATAAATCAATCATATCCTTATCATTCTTTTTACTGCCGATACCCCAAAACCACCTTTTATACCATCCCTTTTTTACACTCTAGAAGTTTATCAAGATCATTTTGAATCTTTATATCCATCATTTTCTTACAAAAGGCATAGACCACTTTTGGTGTTTTGCTAAACTTTAGATATAACTGACATTCTTAAGCCCTGAGTCTAAATTACATGAATCATTATATACTCAATCGTTCATATATATATTAGTATATATAGTTTTATTATTTATTATTAAATATAAGTTTTCTTTTTATTATTACGTATATATTAACTATTATTCCATTTTATATTTATTTCACTATTTATCTTTATATATATCTATATTACTCTTACTATAATACCTATATTTATATATATATATTATGGTAACAACGCCTGACTTAATACTACAGATAATCTTTAATACAAATATTTATTCCTCATTTCTATTAATAAAATTATTATTCTCTTATGTTGCTTATTATCACATTTTGATATCTAATTAATATTTCAAAGGAAATAAATTTGTTGGATCTTTCTATTTGCTTTCTAAAATTTTCGATAACAAATAATTTTTTATGGGTGGATTGAAACCCCTGACCCGCCCGTTCTACGGTCTATTATATATACTTTTAAGTGATAGGAACGTTAATCGTCATTCGGCACAATCGTTATATTTTTTTCAATTCGTTCGATCACAGTGCGATACTCTGTACATCAGTACGCAAATTTATGTAGCCGATTAATTTGACTAATTTTATAATGAACAATGTTGGTAATATTAAACTCAATAATATATATATAAATATTATATGAAAAATTGAGTAAATGAGAGAATAAATAAGAGTTTATTAAATGTATATTATATATAGTATATTTTATTTATATATACGTATATATATATTAGTTATTTATTTTTTATTTATATTAAGACATGTAATTATCGAGCTATCTTGTTAATGGGGCAAAATTTATTAAATATATGTAATAATTATATTATATATTATAATTATCACTATATTCATTTATATATAATATAGCTTCATTTTATGATTGATCGGTATGTATGACGTTTCAGGTTGTTTTTTATGACGCCATTTCTGTTCTGCGTTCATTTCCACACTTATCCTCCAGACACATCTTAGAGACACCTTTATTCATTTTATTCCACTATCATCATCCAGACACTATAACTTAATATCATCACCACACTTACTAGTACAACATCTTACAGACATCCCCATACCTTATATATCCATATGTTGTGGGGGAGAAAAAATTGACCGACGATGATTTATGTTCCTGGCGTGTGCGTATTTGTAAAGGCAATAAGTGATGTGGTAGTTCTTGCCTTTGGCCATACTCCTATCGTACCTTACTTCATGTTACTTTTGCCAGGAAATGCTAATGCATGGCTTTCAGAGAAGTCGTGATCAGCCGAATTAAGACGCGCGTTCTACTCTTTTGCGTGCGAAAATGGTATGAATCGTACTGGGATTACTGGAATGTCCAGAAGGTAATAAATGTTGATGAGAAGAGGAAAGAGGTGATGGATTGTATTTTAGTAAAGTGAAATTGACTTGTGCTTTAGCTTGTGACTGACAAACATGGAAGGAATCTGAAAATGAGTTGGTTATGTGGTTGATGAAAATTCGTTTTGTGTTGGGTGTGTGAAGTTAGGAATGACGAGGGGGAATAGAAAATATATCTGCAAATCTGTAGAGTGACCTTGTGGTAGAGAGCTATGCCGTCAGTCGTTTGTGTGTGGAGTAGTCTAGAATTCTAGTCAAGGTTATTTAGTTGAATAGGTAAATAGTATGTTGTGGTTGGCGACACATTATTATTGGTTCCGATCTCTTAGGGTAATTGTTGGAATGAGTGCAGGAGTTTTCTGGGATTAATCTGAATGATTTTTTGGATGGAGAGAGTAGTGTGGATTCTTAGTTCATTTGCCTTAGCAAGGTAATGGATTATTCTTTTATAGGTTGTACAACCTTTTTCTACCTATCACGTCAAGAGCCCTACTAACAAGGGGGTGTAAGGTACGCTCAAAAGTTGCGGACCCTCTAGCCCAATTACGCAGTTGAGACAAGCAGGCGCATTGTGCTTTTAATGTGAGGGAGTATTAAATTCAAACAGGACCATTGTCAGAGATGGAAGGAATTCCACAAGAAAGATTGTGGCGGCATTATGTATTTGGAAGCACCAACATGCGAACTGCCTGGAGTTACCAAAATATCAAACGGAAAAACTTGTGCCGCAGACTACAGCACTGTTGTGCTACTAGTGGTACTTCCGTATGAGTGTGTACGCAATGATAGTGTCCCTCGGCACTTGCCGCTGGGTGTGCTATCAGAATAGAGATAACAGCACCAACAGAACAGTTTTTATAAGCCTTTGGCCTTTGACTCGACTCCCATCTCAAAAGCCGGGTGAAACCCAGCCAGACTCGGCCCCCCCAGATCTGAGAGTCAGTACTCCATATCAAGTGTGCGAACTGGAGAAGAGAAAAAAAAGTCGCACGTCTAAAACAGTTAACTCCCATGTTTTCTTTGATTGCCTGTCTCGGCCTAGCCAACCGTTGTGACAGAGGTTTCCAACATTTTTTTGTTGTCTTTTATACTGATTCTACTGTTGCAAGGCATTGTTTTATTATTGTCAGCGAGAAGAGATGTGAGAGAACTCATCGAAGAAGATTTGGAAGCTAGAATGGCACGTGTTAGATGAAGTGTTATGATTTGCAGGTAATGTTGGTGTTTATAAGAATTGAATTTCAACAAAGGTTGAGAACCGACCCTCCGGAAAGTTCTATTTGCCACTATCAGCATAGATTGAATAGGAAGATATTATGTGACGTAGAGGCAATTCTAGAAGTAAGAGCAGAGACAAATACTGAATAATGAGTTTGAAGTTAATGAAGTGTCCGATTCATCGTATATGACTGGATAGAGCTTAGATGTGCAGGTGAGTAAGAAATATTATGAAAACGTAGGAATCTGTCAAGCGCAGCATCAAGACAAGAGACTCTCTTGAGGCACCATGGGTTTAGTTTTCATACTATCGCAGATAAAAGATATGAAGTCGCCCCCATCATCAACATGCCGATTTATTTAGAGGATTTTGAAGCTAGTTGCTAGAATATATTATTAAATGCATCAGAGAAGAGTAAACCGATTAAGGAGGGACCTTGGTTAGTGCAATGACAGCTTAGCCAATTATGACTTTTTTTCTCGCGCTCATAATCAATACTTTGGGCATTTAAGTCAGCGCCAACCTAATTCAGCAAGTCTCCCCGTTTTTAAGTTCCAAGAGCTGAAACGCATAAATCAGAGTTTCACGATGAAAAGTATAAACTCCGCCAGAAGAATCTTCTAAGTCGCTGAAGAGACGTTACTTGACTATCGGACAAGAAGGCGCGACTGCAGTTTCCAGTAATAGCTCTAAGTAGTGTAGAGTTGAGAAGCCGGTATATCAAAAGATTCGTAAGATAAAATACATAGTTGAGAGCTATGCTGCGATAGTTTGAAGGACTCAGAGCTTCTTCCTTATTTCGGAATAGGATGGACATGTGCGACTTCCAACACTGAGGGAATTATGTGCTTAGTTTTTGAGAAACTGGGCGTTTAAGTTAGACTGAGGCGGTAGTGATGCACGGACAGCAAAGCGTCCCTCAAAACTTGGGGAGGGATGCCATCTGGGACACTCCGTCCTTCCTAATCAGGCTTCTTAGATTTCATGGGGCCTTGCATCCCGATCAAAATGTAATTACAGGAAAGACTAGGACATCCTCGCAAAGAGAGAGGAGAGGAAGAGAAATGTTAGAATTCGTCCCTTAGTGGTTGAGTTTATGTGGTTGTATCGACTCTAGTCAAGTCTTCTCCCTGGCCCTTATATGTGCGTGACTTGTGTGCTCGTTTATCGTGCTTGCGCTTACTCATTGTTTTTAGGTATAGTATTATAAATATTAAATATTCCTTTCAAATCAATTACTCTCCATTAAAAAATTTAGCATTGGAGTCTTTATTGTGTAGTTGTTATTTTGCTGTTGTTCTTGTTGTGGAGTTTAGTCAGTGACTCTGTGCCTTATCCCTTAATGTAACTTAGGTATGATAGTAAATATATTATAATTATATATATAGTATTTTTTCAGTCTTGAATGTCTTCCTATTTTACTTTGGCCTGATTGTTGTTGGCAGATGGCGTTTTGTTAAGATGTTTGTTGCCTCGTTATGATTAACTTCATAAGATAAGGAGAGTTATGGTGCTTGTCTTCTTGTTGCTGCGTTTTGGCGATTGATGGAATTCTCCTCTCTTCTTGTTTAGGTCTCTTCTCTTCCTATAAATATATATAGGACATTCTGGTTAAAATTGTAAAGTTAGCAGACCTCACCCTTTTGTATTTACAAATTGAGGTGTTTCTTCTCGGTCCCTTTATGTGTTTCTCTTGGCTCTTCTCCTTGGTCCTTCTCTTTTCTTTCTCTTGGGATATTTAGGTTTCTTTTGTATTGCTCTCTTTGGTCTTTAGGCTTCTTGTTTCATTACCATTCGGCTTGCTTAGGTTTTCCCTTGTGCTTCTCACTGGGTCTCTACTCTTTAACTCTTGGTTGTTAGTTTCTTTGTTTCTTCTCTTTGGTCTTAGCTTCCTTTGTTTTCTTCTTCTTGCGTTTCTTAGGTTCCTTTGTGATTCTCACGGGATTCTTTTCTCCTTTCTGCTTTGGGATATTAGGTTTTTTTGTTTCTTCTCATTGGTTTAGTCTTCAGCTTCTTGTTTATTCATCTATCGTCATTGGTTTCCTTGATTGCATTGCTCGACGGGTCCATTCATACTCTATCTACTTGGAATTTGAGGTTGCTTTTGGTTTTCTTCTCTCTTGGTTCTCTCTCTTCTTCATCCCTTTTCTTAGTTCTTATATATTTAATTACTGATTTATATTGTAATAATAATAATGAATTTTTTAATAGTATTATTATTAGATAGTATAATATTTATTATTATTATTTTTGTGCTATTTTTAACTAGTATGTTATTGACTAATCTTCTTTAGTATGATTGTTGGTTTTGATTCTAATTTCTTCCGCTTAACCTCAATATATCATCTTTAATATATATAACTAATAGAGAGGTATATATACTATATATATATAGCTAATAATATAGTGTATATTATATCAGGGTAATGATTATGATCATATAATATAAGTATATTAAATATATATATGTATATATATATATATATTATATATATATATATGGCAAGTTTCAGGATGGTCGTCGTTGTTGTTAAGCGGGGCATCTCGGTGATGTCTGTGCTGTTTTTGATGCTTGGCGTGGGGCTTGAATCTCTCTCTCTCTCTCTCTCTCTCGTCTCTCTCTCCTCTCTCCCTCTCTCTCTTCTCTCTCTCTCTCTCTCTCTCTCTCTCTCTCTCTTCTCTCTCTCTCTCTGCTCTCTCTCTCTCATCTTGGTTAAGTCTTCTCTCTAAATATATAGGACATCTTTTAAATTAAAGATATGCTTTTTGATTTACAAATTACGGGTCTACTGCTATGTGTGTTTTTACTCGATGGTGACGCTGCTATTGTTTTTAAATATAGTGGTGTATGATAGACCAGATGCTTAGTATCTATGTTTAATGTGTTGATGTTGTTTTTGTTGTTGCTGTTTTTCTTGCTTATATATGCAAAAATGTTTTTCAACTTTTTAAAAGTAAAATAATAATAATAAAAAATAATAAAAATAATAAAAGCATAATTTGTTTTCAATCTTTAAACACAAGCTGTTGCAAGTTTTGAATTCGAAATTAAAAGAAGAAAAATAATAATAATAATAATAATAATAATAATAATAATAATAATAATAATAAAATAATAATAATATTAATAAAATATAATTTTTAATAATAAAAATAATAAAAAATAAAATAATAAAAATAATAATAATAATAATAATAATAATAATAATAATAATAATAATAATAATAATAATAATAATAATAATAATATATAATTAAACTTATTAAGGTTACTTTATTTTCTAGCATCAAAATATAGGAAGTTTGTTT
>JABUQX010002315.1:0-20000 GCA_015478945.1 Trachelipus rathkii | reverse complement strand
AATTGTTTCCTCACTCTTTTAATACTATCACTATTATAACGGACGCAACTCTTCTGAACTTTTCAGTTGCAGAACCCCTAAATTGAGAAGGACACGTGTGACACCCCTTGTGCAACCCAGTCTTATCCTTTCCCTGTCCAACTCTCTGACCCCAGACTTAACCTCTATGCTCAATCTTACATGTACTCCACTGGTAAATTATGCAGCACACCACACCTTTTTAAATTTTTAAATTTAGTAGTAGATGCGCAGGTAGTGCTATCCTGGCTATTAACAAATAACCCTAAATGTAAATCCAAATTGGTTAAAAATAGGCTTAAAGACATTGAACTTGCAAAAAAAGAAAGACGTTCTGAATTTAATTTGCCTATATATTTCAGGTATACTGATACCAACAGCAATCCTGCTGATTTATTGACCAAAGGTGTATCTTTTAAAAAATTTATTGAAATTAAAAAATTCTGGGTGAATGGACCTCCATTCTTGTCTAATGATTTCGAAAATTGGCCTACACATGAGCTGTTGAGCATTCTCCCTGAGTGTAAACTTAAGTCCTTTGTACATTGTACTGTGACTAATGCTGTTAATGATGTCTTAGGCATTGAAAGGTTTTCACACTTTGATAAGTTGATTAAGATAACTACTTATCTGTTTAAATTTAGGTATATTAAAGTGGAGGAAGCTGATCCCGCCAAATGTGCTGTACTTTACTGGATTAGGCGCATGCAACTTGCATGTTTTGGAAAAAAAAATTAGTTTTCTCAAAACTAATGATGATTCTCAGCCTATTCCCTCTCTTGTTAAAAACCTAGATCTATTTTTGGACGATGATGAAATTCTCCACTCACATGGGAGGATTTCTAAGTCTTCATTTTAGTTTTGATATTTGTAATCCCATTTAATTGGGCAAAGCCCACCACTTCACCCTATTGATTATTTTGAATGCTCATTCCCAAGTTCAGCATCTAGGGGTACAAACTACTTTAAATTATCTTAGAAATAAAGGGTTCTGGATACCTCAAGCCAGACAAACTGTTAAAAATACCTTGTCTTCCTGTTTCTTATGTAAGAAATATAATTCTCTCTGCTACAATTATCCCAAACTTATCGCCAAGTGTTAGCCAAAAGAACCAAGCTTTAACTTACTTGAATACAAAACCTTCCTATGCTAGTGGAGATTGATTCCAAAGGAGTCATTCTCTGTGGTAAAAAAGCACGAAAAAGTCAAAGGAGATTACTACAAATGTATAATTATTAACTTTTTTAAGAAAGTGTTGCGAAGCATTAGGGACCTTAACCTGGAGCTTTTCCTGAGCTATGTTCTACGGAAAAACGTTTTTACTTGCCTTTCAGAGTGTTTCGCAATAGGGGACCACTATTTCCTATCTCACTTGTTACTTCCATGATTAACTTTCATCGAGGCTTTTGGGAAAGATCAGGAGATATCCGATAGTGATGTACCTCTCTCCCGATAGAATGTCTTTGTTCGATCACCTCTTACTAGGTGTTCATCAATTAAGCATATTAAAAATTCACTATCTTTTATTGCTTGAATTGGTTTCTTTTAATTTTCAGCCCAGTACACACTAACAGTGCCAGCCCCCGCCCCCATTCGCGTTTACCCCGTCAGCTTGGGATATATGCTTATTTGAAGTCATGATAATAAAAAGAATATCATTGTTCTATAAACTGACTAGACTTAACAAAAACTCGGTTCTTATTTTTGAACTTCTGACACTATTATCCTCTTTATTAAAGGTCGCTATTTTAATATTCCTAGACTCTCTCACTTTATTAGGTCTTTTGAATAATGATCTATAAATATATCATATGCTCCCAAATTCACTTTCTGAAAAATGCACTCCAAATTCGGGCTCTTGTCTTTAGAGTGAGACTCAGAGATCCATGAGAGAGAGATGGACAGGAATTGTATTGTTACTATTATAAAGTCTGGGATCAGCAAAATAAACATTTTGAAGAATTAAAAGGTTTAATGGTTATATGAAGAGTAATTCTGTTTGAGCTCCCTAGAGATGACAATAGTATCAAGGAAAACTTGTATATCAAATAGTCCTTGAGGACTAATCGGATAAATGAGTGTGACGTGAATGTTGTACTTATATTAAAAATCATGCTAACAAATCATTGAACCCGTTCTGTGATTAGTGGAAAGGTGTTCAATTACAGGAAGTGGTGTGATAGGGCCATGATAATAAATATTTAGGTCAGTAAAAATATAAAACTAAAGTAATAGGTAAAACTGGTATTCACCATCCTATTTGTCAACCTAGTATTTACCATAAAGTAAAATTGTCTATATAACCCCACTCTGGGTGACGATTATCAGATGTTGAAAATAATAGGATCAGATATTTTGACAATTCGCGAAGAATTCTAAATACTGATCCATACTCTTTACAGTTAGCTTAAGCGAGTGAGCAGTATTTAGGTGTTTAGAGAAAAGACACCGTGCAAGGACAGGCTAGACGTCAAGTTCAGAGAATTCTGAGAAAGAAAAGTTTGGATGATTTGTAAATTAATATGATTTGCTATTTTAGAATTAAGAGTTATTGATTAGTGTTTTAGAGTGTATTGAGCTTTTGTTATATGAAGCGTATAACCTATATGTTAATAATATGTTTGTTATATGCTTTTTATTTAATATTGGCAAGGTATTGATAGTGTGAGCAATTTCATAGTTGATCTGAATATTGAATGTTATGGTTTAAAAGTTGGTTTATTTGTACAATTTTTGAAATAATCAATTTTCAAGTCTTATAGCACTAGTTCTGCTTTATTTGCTTGGAGGATAAATGAGGAATATTTTATATTCCTGTATAAACACATTACGTATGGCTTCTAATAACCGTTGCCGATTATTAGCATTCGAGACTTGGCGGTCTTTTACAAATGTCAGGGTTTTAGGCACAAAAAACTGGGAAGAAATATTTTCTGTTCACGCTGGAGCAGCTCCCATATGTGATTAAGTGAAGTCTTGGAAAAAATTAAATTTCCTTTACTTTGGCAAACAGCGATAAAGTTTGCATTTTGAAATTTTAGAACGAGGGCACTTGTGATACAAATTATGTAACTGACTCAAACCGTGCTCTTAGCTCGATCTCTTCGCTCGGATAAATAGAAAACTTCTTATACTTTTACTACCATATACATATATAGTTGAACATAGTTAACTATATCAGAGTAAATCCTGAAAGTAATCTCACATGTATTTAGAATTCATAAGCTTATGTGAGTTTCTAGATTAAAGGCCAGTAATAAGATTATTTTAGCCTTTTAGAATGATAGAGGGAAATTTTCATGAGAAAGCTTTAATGTTAAGGTGTTTCTTTTCCAAGCCTGTCCTAACCTTTTATATCTGATTTAACAGGACTAGTTGTTAGGTATATTCTATTTCTTTTCTGTTTTATTCTAACAACATCTCTAGCATTTAAATCCTTTATACTTTTAACTTTAAGTTTTTGAGAACAGGAGTACTACAGATGGACGGTCAATTCTATATTGTAGGCCAAAAGCTAGGAACTAGCAAACTGACCTTTATTATTACTCAAAGAGTTAAAGCCTTTCAATAAAGGCATCCCTCAAGTTAAAATTCTTGTGAATAAATAACTGCCTTTAAAAATATTATATCTTAGATATATATGATATTATATATATATAGATATATAATATATAATATATATAAGATAATATAATAAGTATATATAGATAGTATTAGTAATAATATAATAAACAATAGATAATTATAATATAATATATTAATATATAACTACGTGGACTCTCACTTACATGTATATGTATAAAAATACCGGAGCTAGTAACTAACCCAGTGCTCCTAATATTAGTCCTATGGAGTGAGCGTAGAGACTATATACGCGCATACTACCGACAACAGAATATTACACTAACTCTATATTACATATATTCATTTTACTAGATATAAAAATGTAATTACCTCACTTAAATTCCTAGACTCAGACCACTGCAGCTCCACAACGCTTATATATCTCATAGTATACTATATATAATCTATTATAGAATGCATTAATAGTCCCTTAATATAAGGCTATATTAGGTAAGCACGATAGTAAATTACCGGATACGAGATTAGTTATATAATATATAGTGACTAAACAAGTACTAGAGATAACGAATAGACAAGATAAAAGTACATCGTAAAGGAAATTATGAAGGTATAAAAGTAAGAGGAGAAAAGAAAGATTTAAGCTCATAGATAGTATCGAATAGTATATAATAACATATGAGATATTACATCCAACTCAGATCTTTATCAGAGAGACGGATCTATATAATACAGCTACGTGTTTCTTATTAATTTAACATTAAGGCACTACTATATATTTCAATCTTTAGCTACGAAACGAAATAATAAAATTTAGTTATTGCTTGAATTGTGTAGATAATGGAATGATATGGCTACCTCTTGTGGAGAACGTAAATATGATATCCTATAGCCATTACTGTGTTCTACAGACAAGAGCATAATGTATTTAGTAGTAAGTTATAGATGTATAGAGAAGAATAATAGAGGTTTGGAATATATTCCACGGATATATAGCCATAAAGTTAAGATTTGAATGCTCATGTACGGCTGGTCATGATTTAGGTTATTTTAAAAGTTCTATACGTAAACATTAGCACACTAGCGATAGCTCTTTAATAATAAAATTACGTTATAACGATTATATTATTTACTGTGCGGCCTCATATATCTGGCCGCGTGATGCTATTTAAAATAGACCAAAAAGATATATTCATTGTTATATGGTACATTTATATTAGACCTTAACGAGATGTGTTACGTGTCATTAATCAATATTATATCATACTGATTAATGATACGTGTTATAATAATAATATTAGAGGCCTATGTGAACTTCTAAATATTAACTGCTAGAGTTTACTGTCACTTTCTATGATTTATTTTAGAGATCTAAACTTAATTATACTGTCAGTGTAAATATATATGGTGTTAATAAAGTTTAATAAAATACTTAATAAAGTTCACACTCTAATTTATGAATAATTAAATATCTATAAAGATATAATTATTATTATTAATACTTATTTAAATAATAAAGATATTAATTATTATATATATATAATTAAGTTAATAACATTGATGCTCTCGACTTATACACATAATAGTGTTATTTACCTTTATTAATATTTAATAATGTTAATTATATCAATGTATTAATTTTCTATGAAGACATATATAGTTTGAGTCTAAAAAACTCTAAGGTAATATTTTATCTATTTTACAGATTCTTATGTAATTTTTTAAACCATTAAATTACTAGAAAAACTAGGCTAAAAAAAAAATATTAATATGTATGATATAATATAATAATATATAATTTATTTAATATTAATTTATATTTAAAATTATATATATTACTAAAGCTTTTATTATATCCTTATATATTATATATTAATCATATTTTTATAGAGTGAGTGCGCATGATACTAGAACAATATGGAGACCTTCACGTAATCTATTTATCTGCGTCTTGCTGGCAACGAGCCGTTATCTAATCTCAGATTATACGTAATGATATAAGTAGTATTAAGCGACTCCATCGAGATAGTTAGCGCCTAAGACACTGATCATCTTATGTATCCAATCTGTACAGAGTCATCATGGGTCTCAACGTTATCTCATTACTAAGTATTGACTGTACAGATATTGCGCTACTATTTACGCTTATGTCGTCAGTAACGTATAATACCTTTCAGTACGTTAGCTTATATAATGAGCACAGATTGTATTAGTGATGTTATAAGTTGGTGGTTTAGAACTAGAAGGTATGGATAGTGAATATAATAGTACCTATAAGAATCAGTATATATCATAGTGGTATAAGGTTGCTCTAGGATACTAGTTATAATACTTACTTTATTAAGTTAGATATAAGTTATATATGGGAACTAATAAATACTATATATATAAGTAAATTACTTGATTAGTAAATAATTTCAATATTATTAATATGAGATGATATGCTATACTACTATAATCTTCTTACATTATATAGTATAAGATATATTTAGATTATTATATATTATATTATATAATAATATAAAACATATACAATAATGATTAATATTAATAGTTAATATATTAATATATTATATCATGCTGCTTATATATATATCTTTTATAGTATATATATATGTTAATCTTATTTCTATAATATAAACTTAAGCTTAATAATAAACTTATATTATTAATTTTATACTTATAATTATGTTTATATCAATACAATTCAATATAATTCTCACATGAATATGAATATAGTCTTTATTAGAATAATGTGTAATTATAGCATGTATCCAATTTATTGAATTTGTACAGAAATTAAACAAAATATGACTCACAATTGATAAGAGGTACATATCTAATTTTTATGATTTTTATTTTATATTATTTATGGCTTTGGAATTATTATTTAATCTATGATAACGTAATAATATTCACACTCACTTGAGTTGCGACTTCTCGATGACCTCTAGTGGATCATACTTAGGGGAAAAGCTATATTATATATTGCCCCCTACCAGAGGTAGAATGGTCTCCGGAATGACCCCCGCGTACTTTTGAGGCTTTCGGATATGCTCAGGTGTACGCGGGGCGGTTACTTTAACCGACCATCCCATACTCCGGTAGGCTCTCTCCATAAATTAAACGTGTCAACCCCTCTATCACTGAGGTGCACAATCCCATCTGAGCTTCAGAGACCCCTATAAAAGACAGCGTAGAACTACTCTACATATTTTTCGGGTAGGAGTTTTTAACGTGTGCACTACACTTGTGCACGTATTAAACAGCCCTACTAACTGATCCTACTGTTGCTCCAGTATAAAAACTAAGCCCTAACTATACGTACTCTAATTAGTAGATATCTTGATTTGTAGTAGTCTTGAGCCTAAGAAAGATAAATATATAGGCTCACTTCTAATTTGTTTAATTACTTAGTGTTATAGATTTATTCGGGTACAGCTCTAATTATATATAGTTATGTAGTTTTTATATTATATACTCATCTTATTACATACTAATAGATATATATAATATAATACAATACGGTAATATGAATTATAAAGTATTAATAGTCTCCCGTTAATAGTATTATAATATTATGAAAGGTATTGATAATTACGTGTATATGTATAGTATGTAATATTATAGTATAATAAGTTAACCCTAATATATACCTCCAATACTATAAACCTAAACAATTCAATATCTACCTACAACCTACAGTATACTATATATATTATATATATATTATTATGAATTATATATTAAATTATTATAATATAATATAATTATATTATATAATATCAGATGGAATAGAGTATATAATTTGTCAGTCCTTTTCGCTTATTATTTACTCATGACTTCACTTACGCTCCTTATACAACACGTCTCTCTCTAAAATTGTTTATTCTGCAACATCTTGCTGCTTACATATGATTAGAGTGTTATTAAAAACAATGTATGCTGGTTTATAATAGCCCTCATGTGTTGGTTATACTCATCACTGTTACCATGATGAGTATAGGTGCCAATGAAAAGTTCTTATTTCTTTCGCTATTCTGTCCTACAAAAAAATAATTACTAACAATAATTAACATGCCATATCAAAAATTTGATCAGTTAAAATTTACACACTCATATTTCTTTAGTTACTAGACATGAAATGAAATATAGTCGATAATCTTATATTAAAACCCATTTCATTTTTTTTTCTTCTAAGCTTTGAATAAGAGCATCAGATTTCACTGGATCTCAAAATAATTAGTAACTTTGAAACAAATGTTGAAAATTTATTAATAAATATTATATCTTTACAGAGGAGAATATATCATTTTAAAATATCTGGTGGAGAAGGATAGGATGTTACCTACTTATGATCAAACTTACAGAGATACCTAAATATGTATTATTCTTTCAAGATTATTCATATGACATTTGTAATAATTAGGTCCTCTCTTTATTATATAGTTCAGCATGCCTGTCAGTCTGGTTAGAGGCTAGTATTACTGAGTGTTACTACACAATATTCGCAAGAAAGTGATGTATTATACGCTATTACTCGTTCAAAGATAATTACGCTACTATATTACATATATACACAGGATTTCTGCAAAATAAAGGAAATATGCGTGATCGTTACAATAACTACTAGTATTGACGTATAGTGGTAGTATTTATATATTAATTCTATTAAATGTACTAGAAGTGCTTATTATATATTTAATATCTCATAACTGATTACAGTTACACACTGCGTATTTGAATTTAACTATAGATATATATAATTTAGATCCAGGTATATAATTAATATATATATTATATAATATTAATAGTACGAATAAATATAATAAAAGATTATATTATATATTATATAGAATATTATATTATATAATAATAATATTAATATATTAATATTATTATTAATAATATATTATAATAATATTTATGAATAATATTATTAATATAATATCCTCAGCTTATATCTATGGATTAAACATTATTAGCATTCATATATTCATGTATAGATATAATAGACACTATTACGCACAACCTACACGCACCAGGATATATTAATGACGTCTTGATAACGTACATATCATATGGTATACAGCTGTTCATATAACAGTTTATACATAACGATAGTTATCGAGGATTAGGCTATACCGTATGGTAAGTAGAGGTCAAACGCCATCTAGACAAATGAACCGACCCAAATCCAATCTCAAAATACAATAACAATTACAGCTACCAGGAAATAGAGGAAACATTGCTGGGATAATGCTGGTCCATTTTCTTAAGTGACATGAAAATGCTAAAATAAAAAAAAAAATAAAAATAAATAATAAAAAAAAAAAAAAATAAAATAAAATAAAAAAAAAATAACTATAAAATTATATATATATATATATATCTCTAAATAATAAAATATCTATTATTAGTACTACCAGCAAAAAATAAATACATATTTTTGGGATTAGATTAGCTTAAAAATTTTTAATAAGGTAGAACTAAAAAATATAATATATGAGAAATATAAGTGAATGAATGATATGAGATGATGAGTGATTATAGTAGTGTATTGTTTAATAAGATGACTACTCCACAATAAACGGGTAATATGTTTAAGAAGGCTCGCGCCTCATTTTTAAAGATAACCTGTCTAAATTTCGGGTTGTGGAGCTCTTCGTCTTTAAAACTTAACTACAGTTATGAGCTTTTTCCTGAGTGTATAAGAATTGTACAAATTGTGTTTTTACTGTTAATAACGAAACGATACCCCAGAGGGGACTAGTTTTACACGCCAAAAACTGGCTGTCAGCCAAGTCCGGTGGGTCATCTCTGGCTCCATTGACACAAGGGGGCACTGGAGCGGAGTCTTTACAGTTCTTGGGGTTGACGGGTACTATACTGCATCCCTCCCTCTCTCAACCGTGTTTCACGAATCTTCCGGAACCCCGCTCTATTATCTTGCTGAGATATAATATAGAGTGAGTGTAACGTGTTAAATATCAGCAGTGAGCTCCTCCGCCCCTCCCCTACGGGTTATGCGAAAAACGGTCCCCCCTGCTTGCTTCTCCCTCGCGTTTCGTCATACGTGCCCTCCATAAACATGTGCCCTGTATTGTCATATATAATATCCGAGGATTATACATAGAGAATAAAATTAAATTAACGGTTATAGTACGTAGCATTTGAATTAAGATCGGTCGATCCCGTTAAACTTAGCCCTGTCCACAATTAACAAAAAATAATCAAATTTGTACGACTCGTCTATTAAAATTATATAATGTTTTAATTTTTCTTTTTTTCTTATCGTTTTAGTAAGTATTTTATACCAGCTCTATTCCTCCGTATAGCGCGAAGAAATAAGATTAACATATGTCTATTTCTTGCTCAAAACAATTGATCTATACATTTACATTAGTAGTGCTACGACGCAACCTTCCACTGAAACGTTTGGTCTACCATCAACCTCCAGGATTTCTACACCAACTACATCCACTATCATCGTCTGCAAAGCGAAGGAGGTTGTTTTAGATTCAGATGATGAAGATTAGCCATCCATTGTACGGTCCAACCGAAGAAGTGGCATCCTAAAAATAAAAATATTTGTATTTTTAAAATTTTATATTTCTTATTTGTTTTTCAGTTGTAAATCATGTAAAGTACGTACTAATATATAATTAAAGGTTAAACAGTTGTAAACTTGCGTTTCCTATAAATCGTTTATAGTTGCACACTTAATGTATATTAGTACATAGTATTTTTACTTGCAGGCACTCGCGAGGCAAAAAAAAAAAAGTCTTAAGGCCGTTTTCGTTTTGGCATTGTCTTACGCCTCGATAAGATTTAAAAATCTTACCGCATTTTAAGAACTGTAAACGGCTGGTTTTTTGTATTGTTCTGGCACGATATATGAAATTCGGATCTCCTTCTTATAATATAGTTATTTCTTTTTTTTGTTTTACAGTTTCCTGTAAAAATATTTCTTGCCAGGATTTCACAGAACAAAATGTAACTTTGTCTACTAATTAACCCATTTCAAAAATCATAAGTGCTAGTGCGTGTTGGGTGTTTTTGAGAAGAATGTCGATTTTGAGAGGATATGTGCTCTTTCTAGCGTGCCTTGGCCTCTTCTCTCTCTCGTGCTCTCTTACTTCTCTGCGTCTCAATTCTCGGTCTCTCTACTATTGGTATAATATTGACCAGTATTTGGCCATTTTTTCCGGAGTATTGGGTTATTGTGACTACCCAAAGGGTATTGGCATTTATCACAGGTATGTTCATTGGTATTGTATTTATATAGGTTAGTTTAGTGTTTAATTGCTTTAGATATGTATATAGTTCAGTCCTATATATATATATATATATTATATAATAGTGTTAGTATAAAAAAGTAAACTATAAGGTGAGCAATAAATAACAAAATGTTAATATAGCTGTTTAAAAACTTCGTTCTAGGATAGAATATTTCTTTGTAAGTCTCATTTATCTTATTAAGAGGAGAATTATTCTCAAAAGTATTATAATTAGAAGGTTAATAACTTAATTATAAAATAGATATATAAGCTAAGCTAATCATGATACCTATTCGGTAATCTTTCTTGATAGGCATAGAGTGAGCGAATTAAGCTCAGTATTAAGAGAATATATTATTGTGTATTAATTTATATAAATATCTTTCAGTTTTTGCTTGGAAGAACTATTTAAATATATTATTTGGCTTATAAATAACAAAGAATATTTAACTTTTATATGTATAATTTTTTGGATATTTATATTTTTATTATTTATGTAAACATAGTTATTACGAACCTGTTTGTACTCAAGCTATATTCACACTGAGAAGATAAAGAGACAAGTAAGCTCACCCAGGCAGGGCACTTGTGCCTGCGCTGACCGGCAATTTTTTTTTCCGGCTCGACTCGTAGCTCCGGGTCATCTAATCATTTTTATAAACAATTAACCCGGTCTCCGACTATGCCGGCTCCTACGGTATCCTAAGCATTTTATAAAAATATAACTACGGCTCCGACACTTCTCAAAGGTCATCCGCCTATTCCGAGTGAGCATTTGGTTAAAATTGCTTCAGGCTCAGACTTCGTGCATCTACGGCTACCGGCTAATTTAAGATTGTTCGGCTCCGGCTCCGGCTCCGGCGCGGCTAAAAAAGAAATGGTTGACCTCTTTAACTTGTGAAAGCTAACTGGTAACTTGAGGTATGGTAGTTAACAAAATTTTTGATTATAAAGGGATCGTAGTCTTGCGAACTCTCACCTTACAGGAACAGAATTAATTATGTCTTTGTAAAGTCCGTAGTGGTAAGATTCTTTTTTTTAAATATTTAATAATATTTAAGTGTACTATTTTAGTTCACTAGATAAATAAATATTCATAATTTACAAGATATTTTAATTAAAATATTACCGTATCTATATAATATATATCTTTCATAGATTATTTATTATCCGTGTCTTTATAGACATAATGTCGGGGCATATAACGTTGCAACAATAAAAATATAGTAAGAAATATTATGAGTTGGACTGACATATGGAAACACGTTTTTGAGTACTTACAGTAGATTTATTATTAGTTATAATATTAGTCTTACAAAATAATAACACCTGAAAAAGAGTGGCATCATTCGGAATTAAGCAACAGAGTATATTATATTTAAATTCGAGAGAAATTAGTGCTCGAAAGCTAAACATTGTAAGTCACATATTTTTATATTCTTTTATAGTTTCCTAAAGGAAAGCAATCCTATGGAGATAAGTGGGAACTGTCATTTTGATCAAAACTCTTCTTCACATTTGAGCATTTTTTTTATGAATATCTATTAATACATTAAACTATATAATATTGTGATAATATCTTTATATTGACCTAGATTTGTCATTATATACTACATCATAAGTCAAAATTTAGATATAATAAGAAAAAAAAAATTTTTGTATGTCCAATTTAACTAATAAACATATAAATAATAATAATGCAATAAAACAGTATAAGATTGTGCAATAGTAAATGTACTGCTTTTGAGCTCGAGCTCTAGTTCCATTCTCTCAGTGTATTAGTAAATTACTGAACAGGAGACTTTCAAATGTATTTCATGAGAGTGAAATAAGGAAACTAAATTATGGGCTAAGTAGATTGATTATTGGACTGAGTAGATATCTAATATAGATTCAAATGCTTATACTAGGAATTGTCTACATAAATAATTTCTTATACGTTAGTGGTTGATTATGAGAATATATACATGTCATAAACTTTTTTGTCTTAAAATTTGATATCAAAACTATACGATACGGTGAGTTTTAACGATACGGTTCTTAGTTTTAAATAACGATTATTTTATTCAGTAAGAAAATATATTACGCAAAATAAACTGGATAAAAAGCCGGTGACTCTATTATATATTCATCTCATTTCGGCTTTTCACTAACGGCGAGGGTGTCCGCGGTCCGAAATTTATACGCCGTTTATGGTGCGATATAGGTGTTATAGTATTTTGGACTAATATATAATATTTTAATATCTTAATACACTTTAATGTGTAGTTATTTAAACAATATTATCTATATTACATAATGTTATAAACCTCTATATAAAATGATTTAATAGATCTAAGATTAAATGGATATATTTAATAGTATTTAGATATATATAATTAATGTTTATTTAAGTACTTATATATATAATTTGTATATGTTATAATCAAATACTATGTTTATTATTAATACTATTATATTAATCTATAGGTATGCAAGCCGCGGAATTCTACCGGTGCTCTGGTCTTCTCGGACTATTGGGCGGTTAAGCTCTCAGTCCGTTTGTAATAGATCTCCTGATCTCCGGGGCCGTAGAACCATCTTTAATGCGCTATATCCTGAGCTTTCTTCTCGACCCGAAGATGTAACCTAATATTGATATATTTTATAAAAGGTCGGAGATACTTAGTGAGAGAATAATGCAAATAATTTTAAGTATTTATGGATAATTATATTCAGTTTGATTATATTAATAATTAATGTAGAGATCATTTTAATGATAATATAAGTTATATCATAGTACTTTTAATATTAGATGTATATAAACTGATTATCAATATACAAAAATAAGTTATTTGCTATAAAAAAAAATTATTATTAATAATTTTTATTTGTTATATTTAAGTTAAGTTAATATTATATGTACATAAATTATATAAATACTAATATGTATTAATAAAACCTAATTAACTTTAAATAGTAGGATATATTAACGTGAATTCAGTTTACTATAATAACGTAACAGTATGAATATGGACAATGGGTCGTCCGTCAGAGAAATTTTCCAAGTAGGGTAGGGCAAATCCTTTATTATACCATACTTAATAATATGTGTTTATTTAAATACTATAGTAATTCTGTAACTGTAATTAAAATTAGTTTGGAGTATCTATCGCTGACGTATATAATATTAATATAGAAATAATAGTAATTAACCCCGAGAGAGAATAAGGTATAATCCAGTATATAACCTTGACTCTTTTTATGATTCAGGTAGTCAATAATTTATAAAGATCTCTTCTATTTAGATAATCCCGACATACACTGTGAACAAATTCATAATATTCGTATAAATAACTTAAATAAGTATATAGATTAAAACTAAAAATGAACTAACCCCAACTTAATTAAAATAAAATAAAATTAAACTATTTTATAAAAAAATTAAAATTTATAAAATATTTATTTTAGTATAATAATATGATTTTATGATCATGTATACTTGCTATGTCATCGTTGTGATCGCTGTAACAATGAGAGCCCCGTATTAATTAGTACCTATAAGGGAGCGACCGACAAAGCGCGACAAAACTAAGCAACAAGAAGCACTGCATATGACACACGACAGACAATTAGGAAAAGCACGCACCTACGTCAACGGGTGGAATTGAATAACATAGCAATAATCAGGGGCAAGTTTCTGCTTTACATCCAAGTCTGTTAGGCCGCGCACTTGGATATTTAAAAACTTTTTAAGACTCTGTAATATAAAGAAATAAACTAAAATCAAGAAATTACAAATTGCAAAATGTTTAAAAATTAATACAAAATTAAAATCTATTATTAGCTTACCAGGAGGAGTAACAACAATTTATTCTCTTTTGACAAAATCAACTCTGAAATAAATGGTCCATGGCAACAAAATTTTTGATTGAGTTATCTTAAGAAACATTAAAAAAAAATTAATAAACATAATTATAAGTGGAATTAAGATTTAAAAAACCATATATATGACGAGGGAATGGTATTATTAAAAAGATGAATGCGGGATTAACTCTTTGCGGACGCCCGAGTATGCAAGTACGAATGGTTTAATGTACAGTGTAAAAGAAATTTACTATCGCACAAGTTCTCAAGGGCTACTAGAGCTAGCAAAACCCGGGCCTTTACTTTTGTAATTTGTTTGCGTTTGAAAAACTCATTTTTGCCATTGGCGGCACACAGCACTAAACGTGAATGACTCTCGGTTTGCGCCTTGGGACAACACATGAACTCCATATCCGCGTATGTGCTCTTTCCTGGAGCATTGTACGATACATTTTTTGCATGACAGCTTGCAGTGAATGGCAAAGAGACCTTCGGTGCGTCCAGATTACTACATTGAATTCCGGAAACACAGGGATGATTAAAGGAGCCGGACTACCATGATTCCTAAAGCTACTTCATGATACTAGCAATATATCGAATAGACACAATTGGAGCTTGAATGGACACGCGCTGTATTACCTGATATGAGCATGTTTGACATCTCAGGTATCATATAGAAATTATATGCATGAGGCCGATAAGGAAGGAGAAAGAATTGACGTATAGTGCCCACAACATGTATTTCAGACGAACCGAAAATAGGTCCGCCTACCACACAGAACTAGCATGAGCCGATGTGATTTCAATTTCTTTAAGGTAAATGAAACATAGCAAATTTATTATATAACTTTTGAATGATCATGACGTAAAATTTACTACTTATTTATTGAGGCCTATAACGCCAAAAGTAGTAAAACTTATTGAAAAATAAAACGTAGGATATATTGATATACTAAGGATACTTTACAATTAAGGACTGGAATCATTATAGTTATTCATTGTGAAGTAGGTAATTTCTATTTATATACTACCAACGGTAACTTTAAATATGATATTGTCAACAAATTGTTTTACCATGTCTTGATCATAGAAATTCTAATATCTAGGTAATTTATTATTTATAGAGGTATTTTAAATATAATATTAATATTAATTATATATATATATATATATATTATATATTAATATATATATAATATATACAATATATATATATATATGTATATATATTAATATATATATTATATATATATATTATAATATATATATATATAATTATATATAATATTATATATATATATATATTATATTATATATAAAATATATATATATATATATTTAATATATATATATATAATCTTTTTTATATATATATTTTCTTCCCTTTAATTAATTTTGTAATTTAAAGATATATTAATTAATATATATATATAATATAATTATTATATATATTATATAATATTAGATTGTCGACTCGATAATAAATAGATTTAAGTTGTTCGCAACATGATGATCTAAGTAGAACATATTGAGAAAGGGACGATATTATCATATCAGTATAATGGTTATTATAGTATGGACCTAGACATAGGTGAGGCTATGACAATCCCGGTCCCTTTTTACCTTTTATATTAGCTATGTATTACTCCTGGTAACCAGACGTTAAGTTTAGTGTCTCCGCGCATTAGGAAGCAATATGAATACTCTGGAAGTGACTTTCATGTTAGATTAAAGAATACCGTAGATTATGAGGCATATATACCATATAATGGTAAGAAATAGATATCTAGTTCTACTGAAAGGTGAGTGACAATATAACCCTTAACTCATGTAGAGAGTGTATTTAACTCTAGTAAGGTAACTCAAGGCGTATCGTAGATAGAACATTTGCGCCGAGAAATGATCTTGTTCTAGATTAGTCAAATTGATATGAACTTTTCAAAGATAGTTTTATTAAGGCCACTCAGAATAGAAGTAAAGTAATATTTGCTATTGGTAATATTGATAGAGTTATTAATATCAGAGTTGTAGAGAAGTATCCCTGCCTAAGGATTTTTGATTATATAGACTAATTATTCTATAATTTATCCGTTCAATAAATAGTGAGTGGAGTAAGTACGGGCTCTATGTAAACTAAACCTTCCGTAACACGTCTATACTGAAGAAATACCTCGAAATCTCCTAACTTATCGATTGATTCTGTGAGCTTAAAAATCTTATCTTCCTATCTTATACTAATAATAATCTTAGCTGTCATTTCTGGTACTGTTCTCCTAATATCAGAGATAATAGATATATTTATTCTGATTTATTTGAAATATATCCTTACTACTTCTCACGAGTATAAACTGTTAATATCTTACTCATACCATAAATACTGATGTTCACTCTATTATTAAGGACTTATCAATTATTACACAACACTGATAATGTTTGAGTGGTCTACTACTCTAATACTGATGTAAGTATTGGGGAGTGAGGCGAGATCATATATTTAGCTACTATTCAACTCGATCTAGGTAAGCTAACATTTAAATTAAAGGTAATATCTACCATCACATACTAATCTCGTGAATATGTCCCAACCAATTTATACTTGATAACGTACAATAATATTGACCTTATGTTTGCACCACTAGTGCCTTCTCTCTATTAAAATTACACTCAACCTATCGCTCCTATATTGGTAAATTTACTGACCACAACCCTTATATATCATTTTCATGTATAAATTTTAATACTAACTTTCTCTTCCTAACCAGTTCATTCACATCCTGCCTCCACTGAGTTGAGTCGAACCATACTTCTGAGCACTTTAGAATCGGGTGGACCGATTATTGAGGGGGCTCTGCCGGCTGCTTCTACGCAACTATAAATTGTAATGAACTTAGCTTTGCCTTTATGGTGACGCTATTCGGTCTTATCTGCTCGAGTCAAGTGATTTGGAGAGCTGTATATATGATCAGTTGAATGGGTAACTATAATGAAGCTAGGTTCATTCCTTATTACTTCTAGACTAATTTCTTTCTACTCTACTCATTGAGAATTACCTATGGGTATACTCATGATCGATACTGTTATCTGGCCCATTTATCAGGTTATAGTGAGGAATATAAATGTGACTAGTATCGGGTGAGCTGAGTAAAAAAAATTCTCGTTCTCCCTATCACTCTTGCTTAATTTCATCATTCAGCCTAGAAATCGTTGCAGGGGATACTCTTCGACGAGGCAAATTTGCTTTCAATAAAAGATAAACTGAGTGCGCTAGATCTCCTTGGTTCTTATACCTACTGTAACAATAATCTTTTACTGGCTCATATTACTTGCCAAAAACATTCTATTTATGATACTAATCACCAACAACTTATACTGTTAAATTCTATATCCATTTCTTACTCATCTTAGTTCGATCTCTTTGATGGTTTACCCTAGTTTGCTATACTCTTCTCAGACTCTTAACCTCCTTAAATATCCAATATACTTACTCGGCCTTTCCATATTATTTCCTCTATAACTTATCATACCCATTGGACTCGAATTTGGCATTCCTCTTTATTATATATACTTTCTAATCATTATCTCTATCATCAGGTTGCTACCTAGGCCTTTATTACATTATGAAAGATTATCAATTTGATCGGGTTGCGCTACTAATAATTTAGAGGCATTCCATTGAGATAAATATCATATTGAAACGTTAGTGAGATAAGGTACGTGAGTTTGTCACCGTAAATATGGTATTCCCTCTCCCGAGTTATTTATTAGTAGTGAAGCGTAGTCTTCCGGTGGACGCTGGGTCCCCTTCCTCCCGCGATTTCAACTAAATATTCTCTATGGTAACTCCTCGCAGGCATTTGTCACTACCAGGTGTGTGTGTGTACAGCGGGCGCTATAGCGTTTTCCGCAATCGAGTTATCTCACTAGAAAAAGCTAAAGGGAAGCCGCTTATCCTCTTCCTATAATTCCTAAACGGATATTCGCCCTATAGCCTCTTACTTGTATTCTAGCTTAAGATTTTGAAACCCTTCTTCAACTCTCATTTCTTATGACACATTCTGCGGAACCAGAATTCCACTTTCTTTTCTGATCTCTAACGACCCATCTATGGATTTATCGCGCGCTTGATAGGTTTCTAATCTGGCTGATAGTTACGTGATTCAACTCATATTTCTACACAGGAATTTATTGAAGGTTTTTCGTGCCGTGCTCTTATTACAGTAATATCCTCGAACACGGGAATGTACACTTGTCGCGTCTAAGTGAGCAACTGTGTGACATATCGCAAGAGCATTATCACCGTTATGGCTCCTGTTGTGTTATAATATAGAGTCAACGCGTCACTGCTCTCCAAAAAGTTCTACCTCCTTTGGATATTTCCTATCTTCTTCATTTGGAGATATATACTTTATCTATTATGTCTAGCTTATCTTTTACTAAAAAGATCTCTCAGTATATCGGCACTGTTTGATTGATTGAGGTAATCGTCATTCTTCTTTTTTTCTGTCAAATAGCTTAGGTATGTATCCTCAAGTGAGGTTATCTGTTAATCATTATTACCTACTTCATGTCTTGCTTTTACAATATAATGATCTTCTCGTCTGTGACCACTAATTTCTAAACTTCTATGTCCCACTCATTTAATTTGACCGATGACTCGATCACTTACATCTTCAACTCATTTCAAATTTTGCTCCTTCGTTATTTTATCTATGAATTTGATAACCTTTCTCGTTACTTTATCTTTCCGACTCTCAATTTACGTCGACTGATATAATCTGAGGTATAGATAATACGTGAGGTGTGGTTACTGAGTCTCAACCTTTAAGGTATACAGTAAGATTCTTTTAAAAACAGGAATTAAATAATTGTGGAAAAATTCTCACTCTCTAATATCACCCAAAACCCATCTCTTTCGTACGGTTTCTCTACTTACTTATAACTCGCATGTTCTGACCTAATATAATATTCATCACTTAGCGGGTGCAACTATGTAGCTCAATAAAACTCATTAAAAAGTAATGTCTTGTGAATACTCCACTATCGAGTACATCAGACAGTTTGCTAGGAGACGGTCCCTTTGAAGTAATATTTTTCAATAATGGAAGTGGTACATACATAATGATATAATTACTAGGTTAGTCTCATAGTTATAGACACTGGAGAGACCTTTGATATTTTCTCTACGATGCACACGTTACTGCCAGTATTAGCAAACGGGCCTATACATCAACGACGCCTGAGTATGTGCCGAGCTTTCGTGATCAAGTTTTACT